>VZRX01012673.1:345910-418733 GCA_013398075.1 Notiomystis cincta
AAAAAGTAATTATATTTTTGTTTTATTATTTATTTATACATTATTTATTATTTATCTCTATATTTTGAAACATACTGAAAATCCTGTTCAGATAAATATATGGTAATACAAACCACTAATTATTGAAAACACTTGTGTTTAGTTCGTACAAAGTTATATAAGCCTAAGGCATAGCACAATGATCTAGTGTATTCTGGCCTCATATGTAGTTATTTACATAAACTAGCAAAAAAAAGAAGAAATATCAAAAGACTTAATGAAGACTGATCCAGACATCAGAGTGAAACCACAAGAAAATCTATACAGCATCTTGAGGATAGACATGGTCAAACATAATCCTCAATATAGTTAAAAATTCTTGCAGTACTTGTTATATAAACATGAAAAGTGTAAGAAATTTGGTTTGCAAAGAAACTTTGATGGCTTGCCTGCACAGACCCTTGAAATTGCTCATGAACTTCTAAATGTCCTAGCAGTTATCACATCTGAACTAAAAGGCTTGTAGCTTATTTAAATTTTAACATCTGGACTATTAAATCTGTCTTGCTGGGTGAATGGTCCATTATTTAAGATGAAGGTCTTTATTTTGCCATGTGGACATAAAATCAATTTATAACTGAATCTTGAATCTATGCTTTATGTTTCCTTCTGAAGAAGGTGAGCTCAGGAAGTTACTTTTACCAGTCCCCACGTAGGTCTTTTCCATAGTGCTGCCCAGTGACAGAGGACAGGGTGTGGGCACCATTGTGGAACACTGGAGGGTCCCTCTGAACATCAGGAAACACTTTTTCACTGAGGGTGACTGAGCACTGGCACAGGCTGCCCTGGGAGGTTGTGGATTTCCAGCCTTGGATTGTCACCACAGATGCCTATAAGCTCCAGCTGTCTCGTGAGCCCCTCTACATACTGAAAGGGACTCCAATTTCTCCCTAGGGCCTTCTCTTCTCCAGGCTGAGCACATCCTCACTTATGAAATGAAGCTAAATACTTCATGGAATAGACCTGCTACAGAACTGTCAAATTACTATGGTAAGCATTACCTCAATAAGTGGAACAGAAGACAACATCTATTCTATGGGAAGACTTCAGTCATGTTTTTGTGTTTCAGTCTCTTCAGAAAACAGCAAACATAACGAGCAACAGCCAGTGCAACTCAATAAAACCATGCTTTTAACACTCCATTTCTTAGTCCATAGCTATTTAATAGTTTGTTTAAATTCTGCACATGGAGCATTGTTATAGTTCTGAAAAACTATGCCAAGAAAAGCTGCATTTCTGTGATAGTGTAGGACTAGATTGTGTCCTGTTTTGGGGTGAGTCACACTGGAATTAGGCTGAGCCTGTGGCATTCCAGATCAGTAGACTAGACTGGCTGAAGCTAATCCTAGAAAAAAAGTAACTAGCTTTCACCTGCTTCAGCTCTTTGCAATGGTTCAACATCAAAACAGGTGAATGCCAGTAGCAGCACAAATAGTTGATTTGAATGGTCAAAAAGGAATGGTGGCCATTTATTTTAATGCTTGGTACCTCACTTGTGAGTTTTTGCCAATGACAGTGCAAAAAGATAGATAATCAGTCTGAAAGGGTGGATATACTGAGATTTTGCAGTATTTCCTGTAAAAGATGGAGTAATCATTACAAGCATTTGAGTAAGTAAGAATAATTTGGTATGAGAGCAAATTTACAGAAAGGATAGCAGAATTTCTCTCATTTCCAGTATTGTAGAGGAAGTATATTGCAGCTACTGCATGCATTTTAACCTTCTTAGGAAGCATAAGTAAGGGATTTTAGTATTGCAATACATGCTGAAGGAAATTACGATGACTTTTAGGAACACATGCACTAGATGCCCTACTATCAAATTTGCAATTTCATCTATTTCAGGATACCTTCAGTTTAGCACATTCATACTATGCCATTTGCTTTGCTTTTCATTCATTCATCTTTTCACAACAGGAGGACACAGAGACAAAAGATCCCAAGCTGTTAAATAATTAACACTTCATAAATACTCAATTAATAGAAACACTACGTCAGAAGTCAGGTGTGCACAAGACTGGCAGAGGGAAATAAACAATGGCTCCTCCACGGGCAGAGCAGAGGGCATTCCCTGAGGAATATGTTTGCATATAGATGAGACAAATTTGTGCATGCAAGGCATGGTCCTTACATTGTGATTGCTCAACCATTATCAAGAGAAAATGCCAACTTGTGAAGCATATACAGTAGGTACAGTTAAGATATGAACAGTGTCTTTTAAAAGCAATTCTTAAGGGACTTGAGCACAGGCCAGAACTTCTACTTTATGATAAGTCATTCTACCTTTTTGTTGGCATGGAAATGTGCATCCTTTGGCATTTATAAAAATTCAGAACACCCAGCTAAAATGCATTGTGTGTAATGGCCACCTACCCATACTAACATACTCCATAGATAAAACTAATTGATAAATGCAGCACTTACTTTTTGGCTTTTTACAAATATATCCCTTGTAGGAAGAGCAGTAGAAATTATTCCAATGCCCAGAGTTTGCAATCATTTCAACGCAGTGCTCATTTTGTTGAGGAGAAGGTTCTCCTGCATTCCAGTTGACAAAATTCACTGCAGTGTTGTCTAGCCACAACCATTGTCCTAATTGAAAAAACATTGAATACAGAAAAAAAAGATAGTATTAATTTCCATACTGAAAATTTCACATGCTCCATGTTTATTGGCTTTGTGATAAATTCACTTGTCACTACTTTTGGAGACAGACCACTAAATTATTTACTTCTGACACAACATGTTACCCCTAAGTTTTTATGCAAATGATACAATATCAGTTTTTGGAAAATGGTAGATGAATCTGGTTTATGGTGTTGCAAAGCCAAGAAAGTTCCAAGAAGAATCTCCCACAAGTCATAGCAATGGTGCAATGTCAATTATTTATTCTATTTATAGAAATAAAATGAGGTTAAAATATACCATCTTCTCCAGAATGCTCTTTATTTCAGTAATTTGTAGGAAGGTTTTGCTACTATTTTCAAAGCTCACACTGAAGTCTTTCTGGGTCCAATTTTATTCCATTTGTTTTCCAGTTTCTGCTCCTTTCCACAAGCTTTACAGAGATGATTTTCCTTTTTATAGATCTCCTTCCAAAATCTTGTGATCACTGTTGCTCAGCTATGCTTGGGGCTTTCAGCTGCTTCCTTCCGGTTCCTTTTTTTCTTTCTTTCTTTTAATAGTGCTATTTATTTAGAACAAATGTACTCCTTGTGACTGTAAGTTGTACTCAAGCAAATTCTTAGACTCAGCATGAAAGTTTTATTTTGATTTCTTGTAAGATTCTACATGTTTTGCATATGTTTTGTTTGTTTTTTTTAATTCTTGACACCCTTTGTGTGAGGATATGGCAACTGAATACAATCTGGATACATACATAAAGGTAGGAAATTTAGCTGTGCAGCTCTGCTGAAATTGCTATAATCACTATCTAGAGCTATAATGAAGAGCTGAAGAAATTCTGTGATTATGATCACTGTAAGAAGAGTGCTGTTCTGCACTGCTCTAGAACCACTTTAAGAAACATTTTTTGTATCAATTGACCACATGAGTAAACCTCAGTTTTCCTCTATGTGCCATGCATATAAATGACTACTCTCAAATTCTTTCCTTTACCGAAAATTTTCACTACTCCTGGTTAAGATTCAAGAAATGTAATTTAAAAATTGTCTTCTCCCTAAGAAGTTTGTCATTCAAGTGCTTGGGTAGGCACTTGTAAAAATAATCTTCCAAAACTCAAGGAAATCCCACCTCAAGTCACCTGAACTATTTTGCAACCCTGTCTCTGACAGTTACACTGGGATTTTTTGCCTGAACAGTACAAGACTGAAGTCTATCATAAAGACAGAAATATGTATCTAATTAAATACTGATTGTATTAATGAAAAAAAACTGTTGTCAAATTTAAGATTTAATTAAACCAGTCCATTGCCTCTTCCTTCTTGTTTTATCTTCCTTAAAGTGAGGCAGAAAATAGAAAAGCTTGTGATACACAATTCCAAAGACACAATCTTCAACTGAAACTGTTCTGAGGACCAGCTGTAACTAAAATGAGAGTCTGGTCATTCCAGGATGGTGTTTCCAAACACTAGAGGTGATGTTAGCCCCGTTATTCTCTAGCTCAAAAACTGGAGTATCTCAGTGAGAAGCAGATGGATCTCTGGCCTATTCACATTTGAGAAGAGCCCTTTGACTTGGGCTCAACTCCAGCATGGTCCTGTCTGTACTCTGCTATATGCACCTTTGTACCTTACTTTGTTGTGAATTACTTTTCTTCCTCTAAGGTGAAGTTTCTGTGCCTGATCTTTCTGTCATATATTATTGGTTATTTCTTGACTGCAATTTACCAGCTTCCTCTATGATGATAGTACAGTAAATTTTCTAATTTCATTACATATGTATAGAAATAAAATGTGAAATTTTCAATTTTCATGTCAGACAGTTTGCAGTAATTATTCACTAAGAAAAAATATATTAAAAGTAGAGAAAGTACCATCCACATTTCTGTACATTCCTGTCCAAAATGTTGATGTTTTCCCTTCAAGTGGTTCAAGGTTGTGGGTCAGAAAGCTGGCTTCATCTGAGTCTTCCACTGAGACCAAAGAGGCACCTGGAAGACACAGGGGAAGAAAAATCTCCTGGAGATGTTTCACAGTGGAAAGCATTCTCATTGTCCTGTCAAAGAACTAGTTCATGAGAAGCCAGGAACAAACCTGAGTATCAGAAAGGAGAGGGAGAGTCTTCTCACCCCATGCCAGGTGTCTGTATTTGCCATGGGTTTCACTGGTGGGTTTATTAGCAGTGAAAGCCTAGGGTGCAATTCACCTGACCACATGTCAATGTCTACTGCCAGTGAAGGTAAAGTTCTTCTGGAAGAGTGAACAGATCTCTGAATAACCTAATGGGAGGCCAGACACCTAAATCACAGACACATGAAGTCCAGCATAATCTACTTTCATCCCTTTCCCAAAGAAGGAAGTTGAGAAAATGAAACTGCACAACAGTTTACTCATATATTATCCAGACTAAAGAGCTGTAACTTTCACTCCAGGGGCATAAAACTGCAATAATCAAGGGGGAAATTAGATCAAGAATACAAAATATATAAATTCCATTAAAATAAGCTTTAGTGATGTGGATGAAGCTGTTTCACTCTTATCAGGGTCAGAGTACAAGTTTTCCACTTTCATGATCTTCACTCCAGGCCACACAGCTCCTCTCATGCCTGATCCCACACAGGAGACACAGTGTGTGCCATTGGTAAACAGCTCTTTTCCATTACCTCTCAAATTAAGGCAATAATTGTCTTGTCCAACACTTGGACCATCCTCCAAATCACAAAAACACATGTTCACACACATGTTCAGCTTTCCAGAGCAAGGGAAACAAGTCAGGAACATGTGCTCAGAAAGTATGATACTCACCTAGCCGGAGACATTCTAAAGATGCCTGGGCCCAGTTTCTTGAGGATGAAGATTCAATGTAATAGCAATGACCTCGGAAAGGGATCCAAGACCTGTGTCCTTCTGATTCAGGGCACTTTCCTGGAAGCTGAGGGGGCTCAGTGGGAGCTTGAACTGATTAAATATAGTTTAAAAAAATGTGAGTACTCCTTAGTATTCATTATCTTTTTATTTTTGAGGGGTTTGATACTGCAAATTTATTCAATAGCAGAATAAATAGTGATGCAAGTCTAAGCTTTGCAAAATTTATCTAACATTATTGATACAAAGTGTTAGCTATTCACAGCCACTCTAGCCCTTTCTTGCTATGTGTTTGCCCTAATTTAAAAGTAGCACAATTCAACCTAAGTAAATTCTAATGATTTCATCTATTTAGATCTTGAAATAAACCTCAGCATCTCTAAAGAGATATTGATTGTAATTGCAATGGTCAGATTAGAGTTCTTACCATCAGATTTCTTGCAAACAGAGAAGTAACTTTCGTTGCAGAATCCTGTCTTCCAGACTCCAGTAATGTCAAGATAGACACAGCCTATTTTCTGCTTTGGCTCCCCCTCAGCCCATTTCGTGTACTTCATTCTCCAGTTATCAATCCATTCATAACGCCCATTGGTCTAAGAAAAAAACAACATCAGCTGGAATGAATAAACTCTATCTATCTACTCTATGTAGTACTTTGTGCTAAAAGTTTTGGGGCTTTCCTTAGAAACCAATAATAAATACAAATGGCTCAAACTTTGAAATTTTTGTTGTGACAGGCAGCTATTTATTGAGAAATACAGCAGTGCAACAAATATTTTTCAGCAGAAAGAAATGCAAAGTGACTGAGTTAATTTTGGATTTAACAATACCTTTAATTTGGGACTAATAATTTCATTTAAATTAATTTATGGGAGTGAAATTCTGATGACTAATTTTTGCACTAGCTGTTTCCCCACAAGTCTCAAGACACATAGATTATTTTAACTTGAAATAGATTTAAAACCATAATCATTTCCCACCAAAGCTGGTTAAGTCACTGATTCATCCTGGTGATTTACAATAGAGGGATCTTTTGAATTTTAGGAAGTGATGTGTTATGTTCATATATTTGGGGTGTTTTCATTTTCTCAGCCAGATGGAGTGAGTTTGGGACAAGTATCTGTGCCAAGAAGAAAAAAATATTGTATTTTAAAATGCAGAAAGTATTAAAATACCAAAGAACTGGGAAAGGGAAGGCAAATAAAATTGATCTAGGTAAGCTAATTATTTTGCTAACTATGCTCAAAAATGTAAAAATATTCATAGTAATAGCACCTTCTTTTATTTCTCAAAATTAGGTATCGTTATTAAAATAAATGCTTTCTTCTATGAATTTTAAAATATGAGGATTTTATAGCATATATTTATCACATATATGCTTGACATACATATATAAAGAGATATTCCAAGACACTGGCCTAAAATGCCTTATTTGGAAGTGCAGAGAGTGGAATATCATAGAAAAAGGGTGACAATATATACAATTTAATCAGATTAACAGAAGAGGATGATTCCTCTGACAGCACAAAAAGGTATTTAGGTCCAGGATATAAATAAATAAATAAGGTAAAGTAAAGAAAGATAGTAATACTTTTCAGTTTCTGATTTGTCCATGAGAGAAGCAGCAGCATGTTGAATTAATTTTATATTCTTACCACATTACTGTTAAGACCAATCCACACAGGCACCCCATATTTTAATATCTTCAGCCACAGGAATGAATGACTGTAGGGGTCTAAGACACTGGAAAGGTCAAACTGATGTTGTTTGCAGTTTCTCCGTGCATCCTCCCATGTCATTTTGGTTTGGATGAACAAATAACTACTATTCTCATAATGGATAATGTTGGATGGGGATGAAGTTGTAGAAGGCAGAAATTCAGCATCTGTAAAATAAAGGATGAAAAAAGACCCATATACTTCTTCAAAAGGGGAGTATGATTTCACTGTGTTTGCAAATGGAATTAAACAAAGGTCTTCCTTCTTTATTTCATATTCTCTAATTTATAATCAACATGGGTTAGATGCACTATGCTTTAAAGCCAGCATCAGTAGTAAAATCCAATTACAAAGCTGTAGAAAGGAAAAGAGCTACTTAAAGCAACTTCTGACAAAGAGTAAAGGAGCATTCTGTATAATCATCAAGAACAGTATTACTGAAATTACTTAGGATTAGGTGTAATTTTTTTCATAAACTTTTTTCATCAAGTGAAATGATTTGCAGAAGCTGTTTGGTTTCCCAAGGATAGTTTTTCACAAGAAATAAAATGTTCACAACAGATAATCATTAAAAACTATTCAGATACTTAAACACATGATAGATTTAAATATTTTGATCTCTTTCTTTGGAGGCGATTTTGCTCAAGTTCAGTGCAGATGAGTTACAGTCTCCCTCCAGACAGTTCATGCTACATGCACAAACCAGTGTTTTCCCTAACATGTTTTGAAAGACAATGTGCTCAGAAAATTAAAAAACAATGGAACAAATTTCGTATCAAGGGTCATACTGGACACAAAGATACAAATTCCAGCTCAGGAAGATAGAAACAGAGCATTTGCTGGGAAGGGTCAGACGAGAGCATTGGCTAACAGGACTTCTGACACATTTGACTATTTGACCCTTTTGTTCCTGCCTGAAGAACAATTTGTGCATTTATCTTTATTGGAAGCAACATTATGTTTAAATTCACATATTTAAGCAATTTCCTCTGGGGGGCAGGGGGGGAAGGGTGTGTGGAAATAGAGAAGTACCTGCATTAATTTGGCATATATATCCTCTGCTGTTATCACAGCTCTGATCAGCCCACTTCCCTGCTTCCTTAACAGGTTTGTTTTTCATGGCAACACAATCAGCCTCGAGGCAAAGAGATACAATATCAGTTAAAAATAGCTAGAAAAAGCAAATACAAAACATTTTGTCCCCCTTTTACATCTTCAGTCACAAGTAATGTTGTAATTTTATTCTCATATCTTTGTAACATGTAAGAGCACAAGTTTAAATTCCACAAATGATGTGGAAGTTCTAGTCCTCTTACCCTTCACAAATTTCTTAATTATTTTCTACTGCACTACACCGGGGTGAGTAAGCAGTCCATAGAAATTCTAGTATTCTCAATCTTTAGGCATACAGCAAGGAGAGAAAGAGTCACAGACAATTTAAAGAGAAATTAGATCAATCTTTGAAGAAAAGACTGGTTAACTTTGCCCCAGAAATAAAACAAAACCCTTAAAGTGCAAGGCAACAATTTATTTTTTCAAACTAATAGTGCACACAGGAAAGTTAGAACAGCTCCTGCCCAAAGGCAGCCACTGATCTGTCAGTGCCACCCTTACTACGACATTTCCACTTCTCTGGCATGGACACAAGAGCTAGAACTTAGGTTAGCACATATTAAATAAACAGTAATTGGTGCAAAAACCTGTAGGCTTTGTGCAATAGTAAATCCATATTTATTTTATCCTATTTACTTATTTGCTTTTTTCTGCCCACGAGAAGATGTACAGATAAATACTTTACTTGTGAGTGAAAAGCTTTGGGATTTAAATCTTTCAAACTGAACAGTTGCATAGTAATCTGCATTTATTATGATAATATTTTTTGCTAAGATCAAGTAAACCTAAAAATAAATCTAAAATTTATAAAGAGGGACTTTATAAGTTTTCACATAAGACTTCTTAAAAATCCTATTACTTTACATAAAAAGAGACAAATATCAACTTTTTCTTTCAGAAGTATCATTTTAAAAACATTTTCTTTTAGAACTCCAAATTCCAATTTAATTTTCTTCCTCCTTTAGAGATAAGAAGCTCACAGGTGCTACTTTTAAAGACACAGAATAGGACATTATACATAAAAATAAGATTTCTGTGTTAAAAACATCATTCAAGAGAAATAGAGTTAGCACTATGAAGTGCTGTAATTCCAGAGTACAGAACTATCTACACACACATGGTCAGAGAGAAAGGAACTCCGTGACGTATCAGATCAGTTTGTTTGACAGAAGAATAGAGAAAATTATTTGCTGGTGGCTTTGGGGTTTTTTCCTTGTAAAAATTGAATGACTATCTTTTTACAGACTCTTGTCCTTTCTGCAGTGGTGGCTGGCAGAATTTGCTTAATTGCTTCAATGTAAGACACTTTAATGGGGATGTTTGTAAATGCCTCACTGCAAACTACAAGCCAGCTAGGAAACCTGCCAAGTTGCAGCACAAATGTCTCCAGAGGAGTGGGAGGATGTCCTCATTCTTGTGCTTCACAGCAAATGCCATGGGGCAGGAGAACCACTGCCCTCTTTACACAGCCCATGAGAGAACATGGGCTGATCACAGAAGCTGTGTAGCCTTCATGAACACAGAGAACTGAAAGCTGAAACAAATCTTTGTCTGAGCTCTCCACAGATCCTGTCACCAGCTGATACAGCAACTGCACAAGGGTTCAAAACCATTCACTCTGCCTGGATTTATATTCAACAAGTATGAAAGCAGTAAGTCAAGCAGCAATATGCCTAAAATCACCACAAAGGCATGAATCCGATCTTAAGCAAGGTGGGTATTGGTCTCTTTTCCCTATTATGACAAGTAATAGGACCAGAGGAAATGCTGTTCTAAATAGTTGACACAACTAGATTGGATATTAGGAAAAATTTCATCACCAAAAGAGTTTTCAGGTATTGTAACAGGCTTCTCAGGGAAAAGTGTTTGAGTCACCATCCCTGGAGGTATTTAAAAGATGTGTAGACGTAGCACTTAGGGATATGGTTTAGTGGTGGCCTTGGCAGTGCTGTATTAATGGCTGAACCAAACTATTTTAGAAGCCTTTTCCAACCTAAATGATTCTATGTTTCTATAAAATCAAATTTCAGTGAACAATTTGTGATTGCTGTTTACCTGTCCACTATATGCATATATATCCATATGTCCCGATGGGAAGCCTTTGGCCCAGTTTGTAAAGTAAACCCCTGTTCCATCTGTCCAGAGGAACCTCATTTCATGATTTATATCATTTAATCCAATCCATGTATCAGTGACAAAATCCTTCAAATGGAAGGTAAGGAAAGCTAGAATAAAAAAAATGCAAAGAAAAAGAGGAATAATTTTAATGTAGGACAGTTGAAATGTTTGGCTTCACTGAGACGGGTGATACTAAATATTTTTTCTGAAATACAGAACACTCCACTGCTGGCAACACAAGCAGGTAAGATGAAAAGGAGATGGATGTTGGGTTTGATGAACAGGGAACCAGATACATAACTCTGGCTTTGGGCAAAATACTTCATCTAAGTATCTAACCTGGAACTGGGATGAACCTCAAAAGCATGACAGAAATGGCTTTTTATAATGTCCCAAGACACTTTTGAATCCTAGTTCAGCAATTAGACATAAACAGCTGTAGAGATCACACACATTTTTTATAATCCCAGAGAGTGGTTGCCCCCCAGTGACATAAGAAGCTCCTGCCATTTGTGTATCTGAAGGAGCAGTGCTTTTGTAGAACCATGGGGGTGTTTCTTCCCTCCCTGGAGAGCTGGCAATGGCCTGCACTGCTTTGGCAGGGAGCAGAATGCACAAGCAATATGCTGCAGATGAGTCTTAACAGAGCTATTAAACACAAGCAAATCAATCATCACAGCCTTGCACAGTCCAGGTGGGTGCTGATGTGCCTTAGCTCAGGTGGCTAGCTCACAAATAGAGCAGGCTAGGTCAGCTGACACTCATCAGTCCACTAACACATTATACATCAAATGTGGGGATAAAATTAACATATCATGGCTTTTGCCAACCACAGTCATGGTTAGGAATCCTTTTTTCCTCTGAAAAGGGTAGATTAATTTCTGCCTGCTCTGTTAATCATTCACCTTCTTTCAGCATTTTTAAATGTATGCAGCTTACTCCTCCAGGAATGAAATCTGTAGGTTTCTTTGCCAAACATTAGCATTGCTGTTCTGCCTGAAACTGTACCAGGAACTCAGGCCTTTATGCCTGCACTTCCTGCAATGGTTTTGTGCTGATAGCTCCATTGCTCATTTCTCTTTTACCTGGAATTCAAGTCCTGTGCATGAACTAATGACCTGAAATCAGTACTGCAGAAATTATGTAGGATAAGAACATAACTGTTGGAAAAATGAAAGTTTGATTCTTTAGCTCTTCACAAGTGGAAAACATAATTAGTACTAAGATCTTATCAGCAGTTTAAATTAAACTATTTAATTGCTTGGACTACAATGCAATGTTTTACAATGGCTGAGTTTTCAGCATTCTCTCTTGAGTTTACAGACAGTATGTGTTGTGCAGCATCTGTTTTTCATCACATTCACATGCAGGATAAAACAGTATGCCTAAGAAAAAAAGGGTGTTATTAACATGTATCAAGGTCTTTCCCAGCTTTTAGTTTGAACGTGTGCCTTGTTTATTTAAGCATGAGGTAGCTTTCCCCTGCTCATCTCCCTGAGGCAGGGATGCAGCTCTTAGGTTCCTTACAACAAGCTCCTCTAGTGACAAGAGTGGCATGTCTCTGTGGGGAGCCCTGGGTATGTATAGGAGCAGGCAAACCTCTCTTAAGTTGCCCACAGGCGAGTTCTCATCCTAGAGGTGTTCTACTTGATTTAATAGGAAAGCCTTGCAGCAAGTTAATGCCACCTAGTGAAACCACATTGTTTGGAATGGAAATTGCAGGGTCCAGCTGGCATCATGTGCAAGCAGGAAAAAACACTACTTTGGCTGCCAGGACAATACATATATAATGTCTAAGCCAACACTAAAATTTGGTAGATTCAAATGAAGATTTCATTGTAGTTTTCTAAAAGTTCTATGTTTTGGAACAAAAATCAGATTTGCAATCATTATTCAGATCTGTTCATATTCAGACAAAAACCCCAGCCAGCCTGTAAGGATTAAATGTCAACTCATCTAGTTGCTACAAAACTGTGCACAGTACCTTGCACTTGTTCATTAGGGATCGAGGCCAGGTTTCCTCCTAAATTCATGCAAGCTGTTCGTGCAGCATGCCAAGTAACACGTTCCTCTTCTGTAGATCCAAATATTTTGTAACACTAAAATACGAACAAATTCTCTTTATATTATCTTTACTCCAATATCCCTCAATTAATAATCACTGTTTTAAACACAGCAGGATGAAGAAAAGGCAGTAAAATAATCCATTTATCTGAAAAAATACATTCAACTTTAAATGAGCTTTTGTTTTGGTCCTGGTTCTATATTAAATTAGAACTAGATTTGATCTGAAATCCCTAGAAAATAAGCAAACCCTGACTTTTTTATAGACAGCTAACAGTGCTAAGTTATGCATGATTAATCTTAGTCTGCCTGATTATTAATTTTTTCTACAAAGCATGCCACGTTAGTAAAGTTAAGGAAGACAAAATGTAGTCAGTAAAAAGCATCGTGGTTTGGTTAAAGGCATCAATACTTCAGGAATTCTGACTAAATTTGTATCAAAAGATTTGAAGATCTTACTAGAGAATTGTCTTTCATCAACTGCAACTGAATATGCTTCATTAGAAGCATCAGAAAAGTAATTTTCCTGCAAAACAGCGGATGAGCAAACAAAGAAAAGCATGCATGTGTTAGAGCTGTCTACATAAAAATAACAATATTTTATTTTAATAAGAAACATTATGATTAAAAAATTCCCTTGTTTTCTATTTAATGCTTTGCCAACCATCCAGCATGCACTGTATTTGTTATGGTACCTTATTACGAAAAGAAAGCCAAGTTGGACGACATCCTCTTGGGGTTGAAATTGTTGTTGGAGGAACAGTTGAATTAATGGAACTGTTGTGCCTTTCACATATGTAGGGATTTGGATAGCCACAGTTTATATCATTCCAAAATCCTGGATACAAGATAAATGAGGAGCTGTATGACATTACATCTCAAGTTGGTTACTGGAAATCAGTTTCGCTCATTCTCACATAAAGTGCTTTTAGTTGAAAGACAAGATCTCTCAGCTTATTCTCATTCAGTGTCTAGGAAAAACACATCACTTTATACACACTGTAATTACAGAATGTTAAAAGCTTTGTAGAACCAGGTACTAGAAATTTCATACTGACACACTAGGTCAATTTTAATAAAAAATATAAACCAGCAATCACAAGCACAGACCTCGAACCACAGACCTCTGTCAGATCTTCCCCATGTTAGGCTTAAGTAAGCACAAGAATACAAAACTATTAAGTCCTGTAAGTAATATTATGGTCTACTTTAATAACTTTTTGCAAAGGAGAAAAAGAAAGAGGGGGAAGGGGTGTTCTCAGAAGAAATAATGTTATGTATGATGCAAGCACACAAATAATGAAATTCATGAAAGAAACACACAAAACTCACCTAAATTCTTATACATAACTACACAATTTTCATCGTTATTTGCAAAGTTAGGTTCATGTGGTGCCCATGCCAAATAATTCACTGGAGTGCCATCCATCCAGCTTAAGAAAAACAATCAAACAAAATGCTTCCTTAATATAAAATAGAATTTCTTCCATGTTGAAAAAAGTGAATTTGCAGTATGCCTAATACAACTGTTCACAGTAAAATAGAGAAGGTTTTTTTACAAAATTGCCTCTTTACTAGTTGCATTACTCTCTGCACAAAGGCATACAAGGTAAAATAGAAACCCTGAAAAACTGAACATCCATGTAGATTAGGCAATTAAAAATAAAATCATAACCAGGCAAATTATTAGGACACATCTTTCTAGTGGTCTGCAAGCGACAGAGGAGCCCAGGTTCATCCTTCAGGCACATGCACAAGGTACTTTAAAGTATATTCATCTTAGAGTCCCTGCAAAATCAGAAAGGTAGAAACACCTCATTTTCAGAGGGTAACCTGGCTCACCTAACATCCTGTTTATCTTCTGGAGGCCCCTCTCTGTCACTGTGGACTATAAGGAAAACCAAGAACTACTAGGCATGTATCCAGGCACTGCAAACACAGACTGAACTGAACCCAGGCCTGAATAATCATCACATGTCAAAATCAATATGGTGCTGTATATTGACATTCAGAAAGGATTTTAGGAAACCTGCTTCTCCTCACAGTACAACACCTATCTTTGTTCTAGAAAAGGAAAATAAATGTCATTTGTTCCTTTATTAGTGTCTATTCTCAACAATTAAGGACAGGGAAAAAGAATATTTTTACCTGCAAGAAGTCTTGTTTAGATATTTACAGTTCAGCCATCTATTTACATTTTCAGTATGAATCACAGAATAAAGGAAACTAGACTTTCTGAATAAAAATTCAAAATACATTAGCCACAGTGTAATTTTTCATCTACCTCTGAGTGAATTTAGGAAACATGAAGCATTTATTCTGGATAATCTAGAGCTAAATTAAGATGGAATTAAACCACTTGAGAAGACAATTGTATTTAAGACCCAAAAGTAGGTATGACCTACCTTGTACGTTGGTCAATACTCAGTTGTAAACCAATGAAATATGCATCCTCTTTGCCATTTTTCAGTATCTAGAATGCAGAAATTAAAATTGTACAAATGTCCTCTATGGTCATATAAACCTATTATGTTACTGATGAGTAATCTACCTCTAACTGAGAGAGGATATGAATGGGATATATTCCGTAACTACAACATTTAAGTTAAAGCAGCTCACAGCTGACAGTCCACATTCAAAATTCACCACTGGCCAAAAGGTGTGGTCACCATTTCAAGACTTCTAGCATTTCACTTGAAAGCCACTGAAATCAACACCTACTGCACCGTCTCTGCAGTGGAATTTATCTTATTTTAGCTCTTGTGTCCTCTCACTGTCACTTTTCAGCCAGCTCAGGAAATGTCATATGTAGTTCAAACATAACTTTAAAGCACATTCCTGATCAAAAATAAGTTGGCCTCAGGCAGCATAAAAAGCAAACCGTTCCAATGGTATAGGAAAAAGGATTTCAGAGCTCTTTCTCATGGCATAATCCGTGTCCCTGTTTGTGCTTTCTTCATAATTGTATTATTACAACAAGAAGGAGATAAAGGAGCAAATTGAGGACCAAAAAGAGACTGCTAGGTAGAGTATAGCCCAGATAACCAGATAAGATCTAAAGCCAATGTTCTGAGTGTTGTGTGTAAGCCAGTTGCTGGTTTGATCCACTACTTAAAATATCCTACACAATCATGGCTCACCAGTGTAACACCTTTTGCTAAAATGAAGCCAGAGACCCCTTAAAAGTCAGCATTAGGTTGTTCTTCATACTAATCTGGCTTAGTGTTACTGCAATTTCACAATTAAAACTTGTAGGGAGAACACCATGGTGAAAAGGATTTGTGCCCATGCTCACTTGTTTTGGATGGTTTATTCCATAGTATTAATGATTTTTCTTACATATCGCCAGAGGAACTTTCTTTCACTTTCACTCTCAACCACAGAAAGGTCTCCAAAGTTCCTCTTGCAGAACTCACGACCTGCTTCCATAGGAGCAGTCTCTGTGCTGAAATAGTATTGTTTGTCTTCATGTATAATCCATCCATCCTCAGTAGTCTTGTATTCTGTAAGAGAATTGCCAAGCTAACTATACTGCTCCTGAGACACAAGACATCCTCCTTAATTAAATTTGAACAATGCTTTTGAACACACATACACACAAAGAGCAACAGCACTAACACGTACCAGGTGCAGGAGATTCTGTTGGTTCAGGCTTCACACTTGCCCCTGTGAGAAAAAAATATTTATTATGTTTGTATACTTTCTGTCTGAAAAGAAAAATATTTATATAATATCATTACTATCTCAGGAAAGCAATTTATAACACAGGAGAACTCTGTCACCTTAGGCTTACCAGTTTTGTGCTAAAATATAATCTCACAAATAATGACATCTATTAAGAAATTCTATGCCTAAGTAATTCTTTTATCAATATAAGGCACAGCTGATATTTATTGTCAGTAATCTAATGCAGCATCTTTATTTTGCTCCTCTCCGTTCCACTGTAAGAATGCAGTAAAACACTTAAATGTGCACTTTCTAAAAAGCTCAAATTTACTGAAAGTCAAGTGTTTCCTAAATTATAAATACTGTCTTGATATCTTCAGTAAATAAAAGACATCCAAATACATATGAGAATTTAGCAAGTAATCAACATGTGAATATGGAAGTAAAGTATCTCAAAACCAGGCTGCATCCTGAAACTACACATTCTTAAGAGACAAAACAGCACCTGAGGCAAAGTGAAGGAGGGAACTAATCTTTTAAAGAGGTTTTTAAATCTTTTCTTTCTTAAAACTAAGGTAAAAATCAACCAAGATATCTTCTTATACACAGGAGTAAGCAATACCTTTTCTTATTTGGCAAATCCATCCGTACATATAATCACAGTGCCTGTCGTTCCAAAGCATGCTGGAATCACCACTGATCTCTGTACAAAGTTCAACTCCTTGGTAATTATTTGGTTCTCCAAAGCCCCAGTTTTCATACCTCACCTATGACAGAAGAAGTTTTGTGAAGATTCTGTTACATGGAAATAAAATAAGGGAGAGAGGGAGGAGACAGCATCAAAGCACAGACCTACAAACTGTTCCTATTGTCAGTTTAAAAACTTAGGTAGGAGGAAACCAGAATCCCCCTGTGCAAATGCTGACATTTCAAACATTTTTCAGATTGCAAATGGATTTCAGCTTAGGCAACAGCTGTTTTTGTTCACATTTGGAAGAATATCAGCATTTTTATGGGATCTAAACATTTAATAAGAATATTGGGACATCATCTTGATAGTAAATTAAATAGATATACAGTATGAGTAAAATAGGATATTATTCTGATACAATAAAAATGTTGGCATTTTTCTCAGAAGAGTATTAATGCTATTCTAATTTTCCTACATAAAATCCAGTTTCAGGTTTCTGCACTGTAAGTTAGCATCAATATATCTTGACCAACCTTGCATCAAGTACAACTATGTCTCCAAAATCACCTTTGTTTCTACAGTTTTATACCTTAGTTTTAAGTGCAATAAGTCAAACTGGCATTAAAAAAATGCCTTCATCTCCATGGAACATAAGTCATTGCAATGAACAAAGGAAAGAAATAATAAAGAAGGACTATTTTACACAAAAATCTTTGCATTTATAAAAACATCCTTTTAGTTTGCATGTATTTAGCTTCCTTGTTGATTTAATGTGTATCTTCTTATCAAAAATCAGTGTGTTTTAGCCAAAAAATCAAGCCATGAAATTGCTATTCATTAGCTTTCCTAAAGAGAGCATGATAAAGAGGGTTATGTTTAAGCATAAAATTACACAGAAATACATACAATTGAGAAGCACAGGGAATGAAAAATAACAGATATGGAAAATTAAATTACTCACTGGAGATCCATCACTCCAAGCAAAGCCATCATCAGGATTCAAGTAATATAAACCCATCCAGAAATTCTGGTGGTAATAGCCATTGTTTCTAAATAAAAGAAAGTATCAATGCTAACAAGGGCATTACAATATTTTTAACAATCTATCTTTTACTACACTTAAAAGAGTTCTCTAAGGATAGGCCTTAATGCTGTTAAAAACAGTAACAACCAGGGTGGAAATAAATTAAAATGCAACTGCTTCTAGCTGTTATCATTATGCATTAATTCAGACTGAAATACAGATGAAGAAAATTACAGATACAACTCCTGTAAATAAATTGTCTTAACACCTTTGTATAGTGGTTCACTGTTGCTACATTTCTCAATTCTTCATTTTCTCTGCAAAGGCACTTACAGTTTCCAAACAGAGAGTTACCTTCTGCAGTTGAATCACCTTTTAAATTTTTAAAATATCACCTTCAACTAATCCTTGTCTACAAGCAGACACACTTTCCTGATTTATCTGAGTATATGCAGTCAATTTGTGGCAATGAAGCATCTGAGACTTCCTTTTTACTGTAGATACACAGCTGGAATTCCAGTATGGTCATAGCATTTTGTAGGGCCATGGTGTTTCAGTTTTGCTTCTTAGTTAGCCAGGGATGTACAAGATCCTTGAACATTTTTTATTCTGGTCATATTGCAAGTGGTAGCCTTTTAAGAACATTTCATCTTATTTAAAAATCTCACACCTGTTTTTTGTAGTTCAGGGACTTACTAACCTTATTTACATTCCCTATGTAAGAAAAAAATTAATCTGAAATTACCTCTGTTTTTTTGATTAGTTCACGAAAGAGACAAAAAATCAACATATTGCCCAGATTTATTACAACTGTTACCATGTTTGTGCACTGCTTATGTGAAAACAACTGTGTCATCTGTAGTAGTTTTATAGTATCAACAACCTCACAGTAAATAAATAGCTTTATTCAGGTGATAAATCTTGCCTTAACTGGGTATCTTGCCAGTGTCATTTTGGCACTAGCTTCTGCGGTTGTTGCTGCGAGTCATTCAGCTCCTGCTATTTCACCAGCTCTACATTTTTGCTGCATGTTTGACACACACATGTTCTGAACGCAGCCTGGTTTACACAGAAGCGAACACATGCACCTGAGCAGAGATTCTTTGTACAGCTGAGAGGGACTGAAGCGAGCGGAGCGGCGCTCGCGGACACTCACGCGATGGAGCGCCATATCACGTACTGCTCCTCTTTGCCGTTGATGGAGGCCAGATCTCCTCCTATGGACCGGCAGAACTCCTGCGATTCCAGCCACGTCTTCTTGTGCTCCGCTCTTGAGAAAGGCTAAAGAGAGCATTGTTTCATCACATAGACCATATAGATCACAAGATCAAGAAATATTAGCTACCAAAAGCCAATTAATTTACAGTTATATTCTGCAGGGATTACAGAAACTCTGAGTACAGGGCTTAGGAGTGTTCTCTGTGAGACACAGGCTTGGAATGAACTCTTTAAGTCAAGTTAGGACGCTGCAGTGCTGATAAGAGTGTCTACTGCAAGACAACAACCAGACAAGCTTAACAGAACTGGAAATTAAGAATAGAAGGTCAAACCTGAAGATCAGTCTTTAACAGAATAAACAAAACCATGAGCATTTCAGTAGAAAGGAAGAAGCCTTCTACATCTAATCTGGAAACAAGATTATGAAACAATAGGACACACATACGCCAATTTTTATCAGGATCACAGAATATTCTGAGTTCTAAGAGACCCACAAGGATCATCAAGCCCATCTCTTAAGTGAATGGCCCATAAAGAGATCAAACCTGCAACCTTGGCATTATAAGCATCATACTCTGACAAACTGAGATAATCACATGTATGTGAAGCAAACAGAAACTGCCTTAATGCAGAAATAATCAACATACTTACTTTGAAACAGAAGCTAATACGATTGTTTGAATCCCAGCCTTCTGGACACCGGGGAGCAGGAGTTGTTGTAGGAACAGGTGGAAGTGTCACTCCTTCTGCCCACACTTTGCATACGAATTTTGCCCTTTCTTCACATTTTATTACATCCCATAATCCACCCGCTATGCCAGTCCTCATGGCAACACAGCCTGTCTTTCTTCCTGGTTGCAAACAGAAATGCACAAAAATGCCATTTAGGCTGTTGTAAGAATTTAGAAAACTTCATATTCTGTTCTGGCAGAAATAAAGTCGGTGTACAGAGTCGAAAATATTTCTAATGTTAAAATAGGTCCCTGGGAGGATCACAAAAATCATCAGAAGACTAGAACACCTCTCCTATGAAGAGAGGCTTAGGGAGTGGGGTTGTTCAGCCTGGAGAAGAGAACTCCAGGAAAACATTACCATCACTACTCAACATCTAAAGAGTGCTTATAAGATGAAGAAAGGCTTTTAAACAGAGCTTATACCGACAGATCATGGTTGTCAAGGGACAACCATTTTAAAATGTAAGAAGGTAGGCTCAGATTGCACACAAGGAATGAAATTTTTAATTATGAATGTGATGAGTAACTGGAACAGGTTGCCTGGAGAAGTTGTAGATGCCCCATTCATGAAATTTCTCAAGGTCGGGTTGGACTAAGATTTGAGCAACTTGGTCTAGTAGAAGGTGTCCATGGCAGGGGGTGGGGACTAGGTGAATTTTAAATGTTCTTTCAACACAAATAATTCTGTAATTCTGTGATTTTAATTCATGAAGGAAAAAAAAGGCATAAAAATCTGTAGTTCATCCAGCCTGAGATATTGAATTATACTTCACATCAAATCACCTGCAGTGGCTGACTCTAGCTAGATCATTAGAACCAAAAAATTCTTCCTAAAACTGAAGATGTGGTTAGAGTTAGTTTCCCATTTTTCCTAATTTGACTTACAATTTTCAAAAACTAACTAGGTATATATAAGCCTACTACTGGCTTCCTGGTCTACACGGCCTTACCACTTCAACCAACACATTCAAATCAGCAATTAGGTACTGAAATGAAACCGAACTAGAGGATCTCCTGAAAGACATATGCAACGTACCAGAACTTTGAACACAAACAACCACCCCCTTTCTGATGTGATCATGTCAGAGATTAAATGACCTCCCATTCCTACATTTTTTACACACTCAGAAGATGCAGTGAGCAAGTGTGCTGTGAGATAGGGCTGAGCAGGCAGGACTCACAAGGAGGGTCACTATGCCTGCAGAGATTGCTCCTCCAGAGCAGCACAGACACAGACTTCACCAGAACAGTTCCAAATCAGAAACTTGATCTCAATGAAAAGTTTCTTCCTAAACTCATACTAAAACTCATTTCAGTGCTAGGCAGGAACTTGGCAACCCCACTGGATTCTTGGGGAAAGCAGACAGATGTATTTGAAAGCCATTGGCCTTTATGTCATCAAGAAAGGGCTAAGGAAAAACTTCAAGCAGTGAGCAACTTATTTCGGGTCCTGGACTCATTAAACACCACAGAGTCATACCTACCAGGCATTTCAGAATTCCAGTGTGTAAATAAGACAGATTCACCATTAGCCCACTTGAATGTTCCCTTTTCTTCTATATCTGAAAGTCCAATCCAAAAATATTTTTCTGTTCTCAGCCCAACCAGGCTAGTCAGATAGGCTTGCTCATATCTGTTCAAAAGAAATCAGTCATTAAATTAATACTGTTAAATTTATTTTTTAAAGTTGCAAAAGGCTTGTTATTTTCTCAGAATTACTGCTGTACCTTCTTGAAAGCATAGCTTGGATGGATTTTCTTTAGCAAAGAATATAACAAAACCATTAAATAATAGGTATTTTTCTTTCTTCCTCAGATGCCCAATGAATAAGGTGGCATAACCATGGACTGACAGGAAATTGGTGGTAAAGGAGAAACCTGACATGCATTATGTTTTATACCACTTTATTCTGTTAGTTTCTAGTATTCTTGTATTTTATTACTTCTTGCTTCAGACAAATACAAAACTGAAAAAGGGATCTCAGCACTACTGAATAAAGTTACAAAAAGTAGAGGCTAAAGTACTATGATACTAAATTATAAAACTAAGGACCACTGTAAATTTGATCCAATTATTAAGCAAGAAAAGTTATATTTAGCAAAGAAACCTTTGTAGAGGTAAAGCCTGTGATAGTTTATTATGGTGTTTAAACAAACAGCTCTTAAGAAATCAGAGCAAATTAAAAAAGTCTCCCCTTTACAAGGTGTGGTCTGAATACCACATTAATATTAAATCATTTTTATGGCAGCTGCAGTGTTATCTATGTTTAGAGAGCTACTATTCATGACAGCTGGAGCTTTCACAGTAGAACATATCTATTTTAATCATATAGAAACAAACAAGAGATTGCGCAAAGCATCAAGTCATCTCCAAGCAAAATATTTTGTTGCTTAAACATTTCATTTTTCCTATATTTCACATAACAGTAACATGCACCACTTCTCCAGAAATTTAGCACACACTGAACCCTGGCTGAATTGTGGCAGATTTTCAGATACCAAGCACTTTACATCATTTGATTTCTCATTTAATTTTTTAAAAGTACCTCAATTCTAAGACCAGATAGTTGAAAATTATATCCTCTTGCTCATTTGAGCTACCATTTGAAACTAATTCAGAGTCACGTCTCTTCATTTAATAATCAAAATTGGATTCTGTATTCCTCACTCAAGTTAGCCACCACAATTAAGGAAGCAGAAGATATAGTTCTACCTTTTCTTTGACATAACCATCTATATCAATACTGATTTCACAGCCATGACCTACTTTCAGTATAAACCATATTCCTGGATTTGAATGTATATGTAAAAGCTGTGAGAAGGTGTGTATCAACAGAGAGTTGCCCTCTGATGCTAGATTTTTGCCCAGATGAGAGTCTTTATTCTGATATGCAGGTGATGCTAGAAGTTGAATCCTCATGTGATCTCCTCAGACAAGCAGACATTTACATACCTGTCTTCAACAGTTGCCAAAAAAGCCTGATGCCTCCCACAAGTTTGATTTGCTTGAGAAAATGTTACAAATGTATTTCCAATGAAGTAACAATGAAAACCATGTCTTTTCCAGCCCTGTCAAAATAAATGTGAAGTGATCATTTGTGAGAAAGGGAACCAACAAAGTAGAAAACTGATTTACACCACTGTTACCTAACCACTTGACAAAGGAACGATGTAAGTGAAAAACTCAGAGTGGAAACAGGCGGGATCAAAGCTTTTTAGAATTCTGTTTCATAAAATAATTTTCACATCTAATGAATTTTCAATGTATTCCACTCACAAAGGGAGGAGAAGCTTTGCTGTGCACTTTTTGTGCTCAGAACAGGATTATAACCAGCACATAGGCATGGTGCAATCACAAGGATGGTCTTGAGAAGCAAACGTCACCTTGAATTTTCAGAAAGAGAATGATTCCTTGAACAAGTTTGCTTATTCTTAGTTAACATTTACACTCTCTCCTAAAGTTTTGTCATTCAAATATCATTTACTCAGGAACATGCTCTCACAGAAGGTTGCTGTGACCAGCCACAGTTCACAAAAAATTTCTTTTGACAGTTTTTGATTTCTCACATTTGAGAGACTTTTTTTCCACAAGCATGCACGTAGTTCTGTAGGCAAAGGTAATATCCATGAGGAGCCCTTTATTTCTTCCAACAGTTGAATACTTATAAGAATTCCAGGTACTCTTTTACAAATACTGGGAATAATTATCAAAGACTTTCTCTGAAGCTGTGTAAAGCAGACTTGGAAGAAAAGGTAATTTCTTCAAGGAAGATAAATACTCAGTAGGATTTCCTATGACATAATAAATTACAGTAGTTTTTGTAATTACTGGTTGTTATGTCATTAGAAGTCAAGCAAGTAAACAATAGATCTGTTGACAATTCAGAAGGAGCGCAATAGATTCATTTTACTTGGCCACTGGTAATAAGTTGTTCAAAGTACAGAGCACTGCCAGAAACCACAGCAAAGCCCTGAGTATTTAGACAGGGACACCCGTCCTGCTATGAGCAATTTTGTAGAAACTGTAGAATGTAGAAATGTAGAAAAAATTTATAAAACTGTAGCCAGAGCTGAAGTGCAGCTGATGGTACAGGCAAACTTTTTAGGGAATGCCAATCAAGGCAATGGTCTGCTGCAGGGATAACAGGCTTGAGATTTGGTTTAAGTTCTGGAAAAAGAAAGAGAGTATCAAGAGCCAAAAGGCAGTCATAGATTAGATTTAGTCATATATGTCACCTACCCCATCTGCCATAGAAATGAGAAGGCAAACTCTCCTGATTACGATGAAACAGAACCTATTTTTACTGGTTTTTCTGTCACCTAGGGGACAGTTTCTCTTTTTTATCATTCTTAGCAGCCTATTCAGATCAGACAGCTTTTTCTTCACTTACTCTCTGGCAGCCTGTGTCAACAGTTTCCTCTTCTGTAGGAGCATCTGACAAAGGTTTCCTTTTACAGATGTAGCCAATTTTCTTTTCACAAGAACGGTCTGCCCAAAATCCATCCTGAACATACAAACAGAACCTCAGTCAACTGGCATTTAATCTTCAAAAAAAGCTGGTTTATACTTCTAAGTATATAACAATTTTTTTTCTATGATCAATCAACACAAATATATCAAGAATGGAAACATAAATGTACTTAGGTACGTAATTCAGCTTGTAGTTATGCATTGTAGTTATGCTGACAGCTGATTCCAAGAGATAGTGAGCTGGTACAACTTCCATGGAATTTCTTCAGCCAAAACCTACATCATGCTTTCTGTAGTGCTTCTGGGCACTGGTACAAGTGAAAGGATGACAGATCTTCTAAAGGAGCAGAAAGGAACAGGAGGCTGCTACAGCCATAAATACATCTATCTATTGCTGCTGGAATTGAAAAGGCCTCTAAGGTTTTGATACAAGTCTTCCTTAATACATATTCAGTGCTGCAGGACCCCAAGGTCCTTCTGTGGTGAATGACACTGTGTTAGGTGAAGGAAGAGAAGGCTTGGACTAAGAGAGGATAGAGTCCTCCCTTCCCAAAGTCAAGGACCAGCATCCTGAGTGACCATTTTCAGGTGCTTGTTGGCCATAGTATTAAGCATTACAGTTTGCCATGAAACTCTATTTCTGAGCAATGATCATGGGTTATCTGGCTGCACTGAGTGCTGCAGTTTTAGCATGGCATACAGCACATGACCAAGGGGCCCAAATGTTTTGAGACCTTCATCATTGAATTAATTTTATTTTAATCCCCAATCAAACATTGGACCCCCGCTAAAATAACAGGTCATCTCTCGTCAGCAGATTTGCCTCAACACATACACACCACTGCATATCTGTAACTATTGTTGCCTCCTTGTAAATGAGCTGCTTGTGTGTCCCAGTGGCTTGGTCTGAAATTTAAAATTTTACTGACCATGCAAAGTGAGAATGGGGACATAAATAACAATGATTCCTATTTTTCTATCCATTTCTTTATCCAGTAGATTTCAATGAATGGCCACATGGAGGGGGACAAAACTCTAGGTAGAACAACAATGTTTCTCTCCAGGTCTTGACACTGTGGAGCAGCATGAACTGACTCCAGACCACGCTGGTGGTGCCCTGCACCAGAGGATACTGCCAGGGCTAGTTGCAATCTCTACCTGCCTCACTTTTCTCCTAAAATCTTATAGAAACAACCAAATTGTCTTTCCTCTAATCTTGAAACAGAATCAAAGGTAGCTGCCTCTTTCCTAGAAAAATGTAACTGATGCTGGAGTTCAAAATGTCACAAGTGACTCACTTAGGTTTGCTAGAAGTTGGAATCTAGTGGATGCCAACTTCTGTACACAAATAGAAATTTTGTACCTGAATCTAAGTTCCCCAAATTCTGCAACACTTGGCTTGGCCAGAAAATGCCATCTCAATCCTCAGAAAACCACAAAACAGGTTCTGCTCCTTCCTGTTTTTATTCCTGAAATGCTGGTTTGAAGGCAGTCAAGTAATTTTAATGAAAATCGCAGATTTACCAATGGATTTAAGCTGCCCTATGTGTTGTAAAAGACTATTAAAAACATAAATTTTTTAAAAATAAATGTATCTAGGAACTATGAAAATCAACAGCTATCCTGATACTTTTTTTTAAAGCACTACTCAAATCATGAAATTCCTGTCTACCTTTCACTTCCTCTAATACTTCCTGCACCAATACTTCCATCTGTAATGCCATAAACTTCTTTCCACTGTCAGACCCTATAACTCTGACAAGTGAAACATCTAATGCAATCTAAACCATCACTGGCACAGACAACAGAGCAGAAAAATTCTCACACCCTTAAAAGACTTTTGGCTCAATTACCATGTGCACCGTGGCATGGCTGGTGTGGAAGAAATAAGCATTTACACTCTTCTCACCAGAATATGCCCACTAATAGAGCAGAGAGGATTTTAAAAATAATTTTTAATAGGGACTCTTGGGGGCAGCTGAGCCAGCTGCATGCATATAGGCCATGGTTGTTGGTGGTGACTTCACTGAAGTGAAGCAAGAGTGAAAACTCAGCCTACTGGAGCTTGACTGGAAGCTTGTGCACCAAGGAGAGCTCAGCAGAGTGTTCAGGACATGGAGAATAAAATCTTGTTTTTCCTTTTCAATTTATAAGTGCACACACCAAAAGTGTAGCAAAAGTACAACCATTAAGTTTTACTTTTGCAGAATAAGAAAATACCTTTGGCATATGTACACGCTTTTTTCCCTCCTAATAAAATAGGCAAACTCTAAAGGAAGTGGTAAGTTTAATATTTTTAATTATCACAAAAAGGAAAAAATACAGCATCGACACAGCCTGACTTTTATGTCAGGAATTGTCTCTTTTTCTGAAATACTCCTAAGTCACTGATCGTTGCCAGATTCCAGAAGACAACCCTTTTGAAGTAGCCTTTAAATTGTAGGTATACAGTCACTCAGGAAAGGCTTTCAGTATTGCCACCAGTAAATACTTTACTACTTTTCTCACAGCTCTTCACATGCAGTGCAGATACAAGCATAACAACTAAACCACCTTGATCCAAGATTTATAACTTTGCCTAGAAAAATAAAATTAAGATTTCTATTTCCTTCTAAAGAGAGTATTTCTCTCTAGCATCAATAAAAATTGCTAGTGCCATTTTTTAAGGTGAACCCCATATTCAGTCAAAATGTAGAAAAGCCAAACATATCCAAAATCTCTTTTTAACTTCCTGAAGAAACACATTTACATGTTCATCTGCTTCCCAGTGTAATTATAAGATTGTTTTAGAAGTCCACATGCACAAACTGAAATCCAGAAATATGGATTCTTGGGGAGCAGTTGCCACTACGTGTCTGCTTCTCAGGGAAGACAGTGAAAGTTTCTGACAACCTCAAACAGAGATCCTTCCTCAAGAAATTAATTTCTGACTCTAAAATAGGCTGCTTTTCAAGCGGTAATATCCCCATTTTTTAAATTATATTTTGTTATTTGCTCTGGCATAGGAAAAAGCCCAAATGATAAATGAAATTATAAGACAATTTAGTCAACTAAAAGCTATGTGGCTTTACCTTTCCCTTCATAACAACACAGTCCTCTTGCCTGTTGTTTGCATGAGTGGGTTCTCCCCGAATCCACATGGTGTAGGTGACAGGTGTCCCGTCGCTCCATTCAAAATACATCTGAACCTTGAGGTCGTTCAACCCAATCCACAGCTCGTCAGATGGCTCTGAAATATACAGTTAACAACCCTTTCACATAATGGGAACCTTTGTGAAAAAGAAAAGAATTTATTGGCAGGAAGTTTAAAAGGCAGTCAGGAAATCAAGGCTCTCAGCTTCACAGAGGTCAGACTGACCATCATGTACCCACTGCAGTCATCAGGAAAGGCTCTCACCAAAGTGGAAATACAATCAGGGTGTCCAGCTTCATAGAAAATAGCCAAAATACTTCCTTTGCTGAATTATGTTGCAACACAACCAGGTTCATCTTCTTTTCCAACTCAAAACTCTTGTAACAAGATATGAATAAACATCTAAATAAAATATTACCTCCCGTTTCCCTGCTACTTTTAGTATAATGAAGAAAGAAGTGTCCTGTTTTCTACTGCTCAGACACCTGGTGATCACTTTTAGAGCTGACAACCAAAGTATTTGCAAGTTTTCCCATTATGTGTGTTCCTATATTTTTATTTCATTTCAGAGTAAAATGAAATTCGCGTGGTTTTTGGATTTTTTTTCACTTTACAGTTAAAGGAGTTACCTGTTGACTTTTAGCTGGAAGGAAACTGCAGGACTGATCAAAGAATTTACTTCATACTATATGTTTCTGAGAGGTTTATTTGCACATGTTTAATTTCCACTCTAACACACTGCTACTATAATGTTCATATCTGATTTTGCTCTGAATAAACTGAATAAAGAGGATTAAAAATTTGGGCATTTATAATCAGTCTGAATTCCATCATCATCAAAGGGTATTCCTCTCCAGAACTGATATTTTGATTTTGTTCAGTGCAATTGGCATTTTTTTAAATATCATTTTATTATTTATTTCCAGTCTGTTATCCAGCATATACTATAAGGAACAGGCACTTGCTTTTGTCCCCAGCAATACGAGTCAGGCTGACCAACTCCATACCCAGTCCTTTCCTTGGATAGCTGTCTTTCCAAGCAAAGTATAAACTACTTGGTTGCTAGAATTTGCTCATTATTAACATTCTTCATGAACAATAAGGGGACTACTTTTTAGCAGGTTTTTACCTTCATTTGTGACCTTTTATTTCTACTCATCAAACTCAGAGGTCTTTTCCTGTTCAGTTCGTTATCAAAGTTCTTGCATTCCTGCATAAGTCTTCCTCTAACACACTCTATCCAGACTGACCACAGTCAGCCTGACAATGAAATCACCCGTGGAAATTTAAAATACCAGCTTTTTGTGAGCCCACACCAAAAGTCATCAGTTGCAGGAGCAGGTCTCTCAGTTGAACTGGAACTGTTTCTTTTCTGCTTCTGCTGTCCCTAGCAACAGAAGTGCCTATAAAAAAGCTAAACGTCATTGTCCCCAAGGCAATTCTTTCTGATTAACCCATTTCAGAGGGAGGTTTTCCTAGATTCCACCACACAGCCTAAAACTCTCTGTGACATTTCTGGTATCTGCTACTTCAGGAACAGGGAGGCTTCCCATTCTGGCCAACCAAGATACTGCAAGTATCACCCTCCCAGCCAGTCACTTGAATGACAGAGAGTCAACCCTCTGTCATTTCTCCTTCTCTCCCTTGATTCTCCTGCCTTTATTACACCTAAGTGTGATCTGCCCTCACAGCTCATCCAGAATGTTCTTAAGCTCTCTCCCACATTAAGAAGTGTTCAAATTCACAGGATTTCAGGCTCCATTTTCAAATACACAGCTTTACCCCTTCTTGAAGACTGCGCTTTATATGTTCAGAAGTCCCCCAAAATTACATTTCAGTACCCTTGTTTAAACTCTCTTCTAATAACACAGTTGAAAGCTATTCCATTTCTACTGCCCATCATGCTCTCATTTCCTCCTTGCCCACTGCCGTCCATGCTCTTCAGTTTATTTTTTGTTTAGTTACCTCTTAAAATCTTTCTGACTGTGAGCATTTAGCACAGCAGCAGCAGCATCCATGGCCAGAGCTCCTGCTGTGGTGGGCTCAAATCATGGTAATATGAACAATAAACAACATTCTTCAACAAAATAACTACATCAAAGCCATCTAAACAAGCCATGCAAATCTATGGAGTCTCTTCCTACATAACATTTTTTTCCTCACTAGAAGAACTGCTGCTTTTTTGCAATGATCTCTACAGCTGTATCACCAAATAGCAAGAGAGTTTTTTTTCCAGCAATTTGTAAAGCTGCTTCCCATTCTCAGTCATGCACTGGGCCACATTTGTGCCATATCACATGCTGGACTTCCGTGTAAACATCCAGAATGCACTTCTTTATTCTTCATGTTCCTCTCTAAAGTTCTCCTTTGTGGGTGATGCCAACAAAAGCTCAGCTACCATGACAATATTCATCTCATTGTACCCCTCCTTCCTTTGTTTTATCATGGGACTGTGAATTGTTTGGCACAAAGATAAGCTTTTGTTCTTTCTGTTCAGCAGTGTTCTGATGCAGACAAGATTTTCTAGGCACTGCAATACAGGGTGTTCTCCTCCCAGTGGTGAACAAGGGTAATCTCACATAGTCATAAACGTCGTAAAAGGCTTCTAGAGTTGTTCCAATTTTACTCCTCTGAAAAGAATGCTTTCCAAATATTCTGTTGCAGCTAGTGTGCCATTTGTGAGAAGCCTGGTTTCCTTCAGGACTGTTTCCCTTTCAGAAACACTCAAAAACAGAACTGCACTGTCAGTTCAGGAAAAGTCTTTGGAGGAGGTATTAAAAATATGAAATAACCTACTTCCTATATGTAAGGTGAAAATACAACTAGTTTCCTTTAGAACCTAACTTCTATCATGTGTCCTAATGTCTCATCAAGATGTCCCACCTTTCCTAAGGATATCTTTTGAAAGAGTAAAAGTTTCATGTTGTTCATGAAAAGCAACAAGTCACTCTTTCAGGAATATGAAGATAAGCACAAGTTGCCATGGCGGTAGCTAGGACACAAAAGTAAAGCATATCAGCTGTTTTATGATTTCCCCTCCAGGACTGCTGCTATGCTGAAGCTCAAAGCACATGGCTACACCTTCAGTGAAGGATAAACTAACTCATCTTTACCTGGCACTGGGAGCACACATAGGATCAGCCACTGCAGAGAAGCATACATAGGTGTGAACCTGCTCCTCCCATTAAAAAGCAGTTACCTGTTCCTCCATGCAAGAGCAGGTCTGTGCAAAGCAACAGCAACCAGAAATTGCCTCAGAGTCAGCATGGCTGCATTTTCCTAATGAACACATCTGGCATCTGCAGACTAACTCGCCTTGCCACAGCTCAAACGTGCTCAGAAACCAAGCACACAAGTGCTGTGTTTGATATGGGGCACACCTGGATCTGTGTACTGGGACAGATGGATTCTTCTTCCAGGAGGAACACAAGCAGCATGACTTGGAACATAAGGACATGGCAGTGTTAATAATAGGACACAGATCTTCCCAAACTGTCTTGGACCAGCTGACTTTGCTTCCCTCTCTTTATTTTTGAAGGTCAGTTGTAAAATCCTTTTATCTTATGAAAAAGTTTTAAATTGTTTTAATCTATATAAAAGGAGAAAGGAGGCAGAAGCAGACCCTAAGAAATGGGAGTTTGGAGATAATACAATTCACATCACTGACCACAGCTTTTTTGTGGCAGTAAAGTCTGTTTGGGTTTTGTGCTCCTGTTCTGTGGTTTTGTTTCCTCTGATTTTTTAAATTTAAAAATTAAGTCCTTCTGCATCCTGTGATCAGGACAATTATTATTTTTAAACAGTCTCCTCATTTTATTAACAGGTAAGACATGCGCAAAATACCTTCTTTACTTAGAATATGTATGTATGTTATTATGAAAAAATACTCACGGTACCCAAGTTGAGAAAGAACAAAGCTGTGTTCTTCAACATTATGAATGCTTGCCAGATCTCCATCCTCTTTCCTGCAAGATGTTAAGGCATCTTTCCATATTTTGGGTTCCCTATGGATTATGTAGCAGTGACCAGCATATGACATCCATTGATTAGGACACCTAATAGGCACATTGGTCTCTGAAAAGAAAAATTGCCACCAAGAGTTTCAGAATTCTGTTCTTAACTAAAGACTAAATATCACATCACAAAATATTTAACAAAAAAAAAAATTAATCATATATTTTCTTCACAAAGAAGAACAGAGATGAAAAACATGTACAGAGATAAAAATCTCCATGAATAACTGAAAGCTGAAACTTCCATACTGTTTTTAAAGAATACTACAGTTGAAAACAAGTGTTTTCAACTTGAGAAAAGACAATTAAACCACAGTTGTGTCTTCTATATGCATGCATATACACATACTAAAATCTGCAGTGGTGCTTTATAATTTTTCAACACTGAAGTCAGCACCTCTCTTTAACCCCAATGCTATATGTTAAGAACCTGACTTTACAATACATATTTATGAGAGTAATTATTTTTCCCAAAAACTTAGGCATTTTATGCATTAGCCCAACTGCTAGACTACAGAAAGAGATAACTGATCATACATAATCCTAAGAGAACCCAAGTAAGCCTTGTTTTTAGACATCTTTTTCAGAAGCTTAACTGAGAAAATTGTGTTGACAAAGTAAATGATTTATGGTTAAAACTTGCTTTCAGAAGCTCAGTAGAAGAGCACCAGGGTATTGCCAGCAAACACATTGCTGTTCAGCAAACAATTCAGCCTTGGGAGGAGTGCCACCTGAACATATAATAAACAGAATATTGCTGTTGAAGAAACAAATTATGATTCTTGCAGCTCTTTATTTATAATCAGCAGATGGGTTTAGCAAAGACCAATATATAGAGTAGAACAAGGACAGCAGGTTTTCAGAAATTCTTCTGGCAAAGAAACTTGTATATGTCAGAAGAAGAAGCAATGTGTTTGTTTTACAGGGGGATATATTCTGTAGAAATGTTTAAATAGGCACCCAAATATGACCAGTCAGGCTTTTGTTGCAGGCACATTTCCTGTTTCAGCTGGACTATATTGATGATTAATAGGTACATAGTGTCACAACACACATTTCTATTATAAACAGTACCTGCTCTTTCAGATCTGCCTCTAAGAAGTGCTAGCAGGTAATCACAAAGTTCCAGTAAAGTGGAACTTTTTTCCCAGGACAAGGAGCTCAATTCTCGGTCAGAGGTCCTTCAATTGTGCCAAAGGAGAGGAGAAACTGAGGGTGGGGAAACCCTGGGAAAGCAAACTGAATGTACTTGATGATGTTGGGAGAAACAAGAGAGCACTGAGGTGACAAAAGCTGCTGTGGAAGTCAGTCTGATGCTTCAGGCAGCTGCCTAATTCATCCTATACCTGGTCTCAGCTCTCAGCATATGCATTTTACAGTGCTTTGCCACAAATCAAAGAATGCTCAGCAAACCCTTCTGCCAACACTGCACAGAACAGAAATCAGCAGTTCAGACATGGCCACAGAGACAGTCACAAGGGTATTTATGTCTCAGGGAGTCTGTGAGCATCTTCTTTCAAGCAGAGGGAGACTGGCAATATTACTCACTGAACACTAAAGCAGCTATGGCAGGGCAGGAAAACTTTTGCTTGTAGACCCAGTGGCACCAGGGAACTTGTTGCAGGCCACAAAAAATAAAGCAGTTGATGGTCTAGTTTCTTTGGGTAAGTCTTATTGAATTACATTGCTGGGGATTTCTCAGTACAAGAAACTCTTCAGTTCTTCATTTTCAACTACTCAGCAAAAATTAACTCTGTGCTTCCCCATTCTACTTTTAAAGAAACTACTGGATAACTCAAAGCCATCCAGTTTACTTTTTCATCCTAATGGAAGCAAGTACTACTCCCTGGATTAATTTCACTTAAACAATGCAAATTATCACAAATAAAAGGTAAAAAATAATATTACATTACTGTGTAAACAATATTATTCCAAATGTCAAGCTGATAAATTTATTGGCCTGTAAATGTAGAATGGTTATTCCTCAAAATGAGAGCAAGTACTCTTGTGAAGTTGACTTTCTTGTAAGCTTAACTTTCTGAAGCCTGAAAAATCTCACAGTGGTTGACTTGGGTGTCTAAAAGGGTGAAAGCACTAGCTGAAGTCAGTCTCAGGATTCAGACATTCAAATTTCTCTCTTAGACCCATCCTATGTGGTCTGACAAGACAGAGATACAGTGCATCTCAGCAATAACAGTAAGAACATTTATAACTGAATATTGAAAGAAATATTTGGAAACAGTACTTTAAGATCATTACACTTTGTTGATTTGGGATGAAATCTGTGTTGGCAGTCTCTTGGTGGAAGTAAATAGACAGCCTTTCCTTTCAGCATTTTGAATTTGAAATTAATACATTTCTATTAATCTACTTTGCTCTGTTACAGAATAAACGCTCTGCAGCTCTGTCTCCATCACTTTGATGTGCAACATGATGTGGCCCCCTGCTGGAAAAAATATTTTGTTACAAGAAACAAAAAACAAAACCTCAAAACAATCCTGCAGATGTTTGCTTTGTGGAAATCCACCTGTAATGAAAACAAATATTCTGTAAAGATTTTTCCCGACTGTGTTTTGAACACGAGCATGATTGCATTCTGTTGTAAAATGTTCCTCTGTCCTCATACTGCCCTGTTAGACACAATTATAACTTCTAGGGTTAAAATTTCAAAGGCTTGTCTCTGTGTTTAATGTCAGGTGAACAATTAAGAGCATGTATGAATGTACAATTAATTCATGTCTTAACTCAGGAAAACATAATCTGCCATGAGTTTTCCTTTACACCTTTAGAAGCTGAGGCCACCTAACACCTTGCATGATTCCATGCTTACTCATTTTATTACTTCCCCCCGTGGGACATTTTGGAAAATATTTTATTAAGTGAACCACTGCCAATCTCTGGTTTATCTGTCACAGTGTTTGCTCAGCAATTTCTGTTTAATTGAAAACTTTTGTCTCTTCCTTCAAATTGCTGGTAACCTGGAGGGTGGAGGTGGGGCTTAGGAACAAAAGCCAAATGCAAAAGAAAGTAATGACCGCTAGACACACACCTCCCCCCCAAAAAAACCCTGCATTTATTATAAATATAGCATCCAGTATTAAACTGACATTATATTTATAGGCATCAGTGTTTCAGAACTGATGTATGAAACCTGAAAATCAGAGCAGTAGCCAGTTGAACAATCTAAAACAGCCTATGTAAATGAAAGTATTTGGGTATTACCTGTATACAAATACTAATGAAACTTTACATCCTAAATTAAGAAATAACTTAAACATTTATTAAAGTCTTTCTCAGCTAAGGCAATGAATGTCCTTGATTCCAATTCTGAAGTATCAATTTAATTAATTAATAAATATGTATTTCAATCTCTAATTAACAAGACACCAGCTCATTCTTGTGGTTTTTTCTCTTAGCAACAAAGCAAAACAAATGAGGCAGAATCCTCTGTCCTAAGTGTTTTGAACAGGACTGATTCTATATTGGCAAAAGCATAAAAAATATTAAAGAACACCAACTGTTTTTTAAGACAAATATCAAACACTGCTTTTCCAAAATGTCTGATTTGCAAGTAGTGATGCATATTATTAAATGAACTGGAAAGCCAAGTCCAGTTTAGTCTTTTTCTTCTAAAGCCTATACAAAATAATATCAGTGTATTTAAGAGATCCTGGTATGTCCTGGAAAAAGAAAGGAACTTGGAAAGAACAGAAAGAAGGAGTGATGGAACAAAAGAATAAGTTACAAGGTTCTTATAGTACACAGAGAGACAATAAGGAAAGAGGTCTAAATAAATCTTATCCCTCTTCTGTCTTATGTATATTAGGGAAGTTCCAGAATTACACTTCTTCTGAAAAAGTGTCCCTACATATATAATTTAAATAATTTCATAAAGAATTGTATATGGTTTTATATGTGCACAAATAAATATTTTTATATTTCTATATAAATATTTCTATATTTATAAGACATAGATAATGTCTTATAAAAATATCTAATTCAAAAAATTTTTAAAATTCCTCTAGTCCACTACTGACTTCACTGACTCATAAGTAGTAAAAATTACAGGAAGAAGTGGATTAATTTCATTGCATGGGGCTTCAGAACATTACATCATTTTAAAAGCATTAAATTCATTTTGTATTATTTTCTAATCAGAATCTGACAGTTCTGCTTGGTTTTGGAAAAGAGAACTCCACAATTTTGCCATTTAGAACTCAAGACTATTGAAGAAAGATTGTTGCACTTTTAGAGGGGATCTTGGTCAAACCACAGTCTGCAGAGTCCTTTGCTTGGTTTTACCACATGCAGTAACACCTATTCCAACTACAGATGAAAAACACTGGTCATTGAGAATCTGTTGAGGGTTTATTCCCAAACCTACCTGCAGGAATAATGAATGATTCTAAAGTAGCATTTCCTCTTTTGCAAATATAGCCAAGTTTCTTGTCACATTCCCAGTTCTCCCACTTAGCACCTTTGCTGGGATTCAATGCACCACAGATTCTTCCTGGCTCTGGAGAAGGATGGCCTTAAAAACAAAATAAAACAAAACAAAAAACCACTACCACAAATCTCAACAACAACAGAGTATAAGCACAACATGGTTACCCTCCCAGGTCTCACATCCTCTTCTGGTCCATGCTTCAACCATAAAATGCATTAATGCAGAGATAATTGTGGTACTCTACAGCCCTTTAGACTGAAGGAGGAAGTTCATTCCCTTAAGAGATAATTTTTCCACAGCAGCCACAAATTGTAAATTCACAATTTAAGAGCCTCTTTACATGTTCAAAGTCTTGGTGGAAGGTATTACAGTGCATGTGTTTATTTTCTTTAGGATTTTTTCCTTTTCTAAATGGAGAATGTCTAAGCTCCAGAGGACAGTCTTTAGGTAAAAAAACTGTTCAGTAAACTAGTCAAATTCTATACTTGATATAAGAAAAATAATAAGTAATTATATTGCTGATGTGATCTTCTCGCTCATTTTTCAAAACAGTATAACAATATCAGGCTATTTGGATATTCTTGGATATACTTGATTAACATTAGCCCTAACAAAAATACCTAGAAGAAAAGTAAAACCTATAGAACAGAAGAAATTTCTGCAATAAACCTGGTGAACCTTTCAAGATCTAATGTACTCTTATGAAACTTTTCATGTTTCTTCTTTAATTTCTGACCATACCCCACTATCCTATATAACAAGCATTGGTCCTACACCAAATAAACACAAAAACCCCCAATATTTTTAGAGTCCAAGGTTGTTCACTGAAATTTTCCTATACCATTATGATTTCATTACTTAAGTTTAAATACAGTCTTATATTTGCAGTCATGTTCTATCTTCTTCCCACAGGAGAAATAGATATGTTTACTTCAAAAATATAATTTTCAATTGTTTAAATGTGCAAAGAAGTTCAGCTGTTGACAGTTAGAGCTCAAAAATGTCTAAGCAAAATATTTTTTTGTTTAAACATGGATAACAGTTCCAGGTTTCTTCTGTAATTTATTTAGGGTTAGTGAGATGGAAAAAATGTTAACTTTCCATAAATTCCCTTAAAATGTACTAGTGGAAAAACAGCCAATTCTTGAATATTTAGTGTGATGGGGATGAGACAGAGGTAGGCTGACCAACATAAAGTCATGAAGGAGATAGCACAAATATAAAATATGTTGTATGAACATAAAAGTAGAGTATTACCTTTGAATGAGATTAAGAAACATGATGAGTTAAAGATAAATGGAGCCCATTTTTGTTACATCAAAACCCATCTAATTCTTCACAGTGCAAGGGGAAGTTGTCTGCAGCTCTAACAGCCATGCACAGCCCCTCTTGCTGCTCTGGCTCCATCTCACAGCTGTGTTCCCCCCACTCGTCCTTGGGTGCAGGCTCTCATCGCTGCACTCTGATGACAGACCTAGAAACACCTTCTCAGACACCTGCAGTTCATCTCTCTGCCTGGGTGCTCACTCCACTGGAGAGCTATTTACCAAGTAGCTCAATTCACTCCTCAGAGCTTACCTACTCAAGACGTTTGTGCACCTAAAATGTGCTTTTGGCCTCATCAACACAAGGAAGACCCTGGGTGATACACTGGAGAATGCACTTGTAGCTACTGATGATTAAATGCTCAGTGAAGATAAAGAGCTTTTACACTGCAGCACTTCAGACACCTACTTTAAATTAGTCTCCCAAAGCTCCCTGAACAGCCAGTGCAAAGGAACAAGACAGGGGACCTGTGAAAACACACCTTTACACAGGCACTCTGGATAGTCTCCCAGAGATGCAGCCCTTCACCACGAGCACAGATGGCACAGGAACAGGCTTTTTAATGACAGAACCAGACTTCAACACTGCAGCCACACCTGTGAAGAAGCTGGGCTTCCCTCAAAGTAGGTTAGGCTTAATGCTCAGTTTGGTATGTTACTGTTGTGGGTAGCTTAATCCCAAATTACAATGAAAATCTATTCTTTAAGCAAATTAAAAATTTGAGCAAAAACAAGTTGGAAAGGAATTTAAAGAAAAGGAAAAAAATTATACTTAAAAACAAAACCAAAACAAACACAAAACCAAAATACTCCACTGGTCAGTCTAATCTCACAAATGAGGACACCTACAGTACCTTATTTCTTCTGTATTCAGAAAAGAAATAAATTAGAAAGATATGCAAATGAAGTGTCAACAGATAACTTAAAACTTTCCTGTGGATTTTGAGGCTACCATTTCCATTACAAATGATAAATTAGGCCTGGTGTACATCCCTACCATAGGGGCCATTACTCACAGTGTTTATAACCACAGTCAGAATCTTTCAGCAACAAATCAAGCTCAATAATTGCAGGAGAGCAGTGTGCTAGAAAAGATATTTGTCACACAATGACCAAATGTTTGCCTTTTGAACTGAATGGCCACGTATTTAACCTTACCTGGAACCCAGTTTAAGTACCGAAAAGGAGCACCACCAACCCACTGCCATCCACTGTTGAAATTCAAACTGTGAAGACCAAACCAGAGAGCTGAGCTCAGTCTGTGGGTCAGACCTAGGTAACAGAGACAGAGAGAGATATTGGAAGTACACAGCAAGAGCAAACACCTCTTCAAAATGTGAGAGCTGAATTTCCTTCTCCTTTTTCCTAGTTCAAGTTTTAATATTTTTTAACATTCTAGTTAAGGTGGTTATGCTAAACCTGAAAAACAGGTCATCTTATATTGGTCACTTAAGTATTAGAGTTTTGACATTTTTAGGTTTGTAGAATTTTATTACAACAGAAAACAAAATTACTCTGCTACCACTGACCGCAAACATGAAACTTTTTTTGTTTTTCAGAACTATAAAATATTAAATGGATAAAGTTGCAAAAAAGGTTGCAAAACCAAAAATCAGTTTTCTAAAATGAAAAATATCATTTCCCAGTGTGTGTTTTCTCTTCCAGAAAATTAACAAATGCAAATTTCACAGTGTAAAAAACCTGTCTCCATTTATCAAAATACATCAAAATGCAATCATTGCAGATATCACCTTTTTAACAGCATATCTTGTGCATTTTTCAGACTGACCTGATTTCAGTTCTTTAGCCAACGATAAGTCAGGTTTCAAAAAACCAGTTCAAATTTATTCCTCTAGCTCTGAAAAGCACTTAGAAATATCATACTTATGTATGGGCCTGCTGAACATTATTCATAGCCAGTACTAATCAATTCAATTGTCCATCTCTGCCCTTAGTATAAGGCTGGAAGCGCAGCTGGATGATGCTGATTTTTTAAATTTAAGTGTGTTTCTGTATCGTTCACAGAAAATCATTGTGCAATAGGTATCATTTGGTTTTGCTTCTGCTGATGGCATCATGCCAAGATGCTGCAATTTGTAGTTGTCTTTGACACCACAGTGATGGGCAGCACTTGAAGCATGGCAAAGTTAAAAGGAGAGGTAGTTAAACAGAAAGGGCTGGGATCTCATACCTGGTTTTGCACCAACACGTTAACATGTTCTATTACTTTTTCTGGACAAACAATTTGTGGTTAGGAGAATTGAGAACTGAGCAGGACAGGAAATCCTGGTACTGCCAGGGTAGTTGTATAAAGAAAAGCTGATCTTCAGACACATTTAGCAGCCGTATCAATTAATTTGCAATTAACACACGTCAGCTAATAACTACTTTCCCTGTCAGCAGCAGTTTGCTCCCTTTGGCGCTAATTTCAACAATAATTTTCTCACAGTCATTGAAAAAACAACTAATGTTTTGACCAAATCTTTAAATTGAAAACACTTTAGACAGAACAAATTGTTCAAATCATTAAAACTACATTTCTCATTTCTCTAAAGTGGGGAAATGTGGATTTGATTGATGGACTACAAGATAGATAAGGAATTGGCTGGGTGTCAGCATCTAAAGAGCTACAGTCAATGGCTTAGAATCCAAATGGAAACCAGTAACAACTGGTGACCCTCTAGGGTCTGTATTGGGAGCAATATTGTTAACATCCATGTCAGTCACAGGGACAGTGGGACTGGGTGCAAGTTTGCAGATGACACCTGGCTGAGTGGTGTTTGACTCACTTGAGGGCAGCCATGGCAACCAGAAGGCCTCTGACAGGCTTGAGGAGTAGGCCCATGTCAACCTCATGAGGTTCAACAAGGCCAAGCTCCAGGTCCTACTCCTGGGCCATGGAAATTCACAGTATCAATATGGACTAGGGGATGACTGGATTGAGAGCAGCCCTGCCCAGAAGGACTTGGGGGTGCCTGTGAACCTGGCAATGTGCACATACACCTCAGAAAGCCAAATGGATCCTGGACTGCATCCAAAGGGGGTGGCCATCAGGGTGAGGGAAGGGATTCTGCCCCTCAACCCTTCTCTGGTGAGACCCACTTGGACTGCTACACTCAGATGTGGGGTCCCCAGTACAAGAAAGCCATGGAGCAAGTCCAGAGGAGGCAAGAAGATTCATCAGAGGACTGGAACATCCCTCCTGTGAAGAATGGCTGGGAGAGTTGGGGTTGTTCAGCCTGGAGAGGAGAAGGCTCTGGGGAGACCTTATCATGGCTTTTCAATAAAGGAAAAGGACTTCTAAGAAATTTGGAGGAAGACTTTTTACCAGGGCTTGTAGTGACAGGGCAAGGGATAATACTCTAGAAATGACAGAGGGTAGGTTTAGATTGGATATAATGAAGATATTTTTTACAATGCTGATGGAACAGTGTGCCCTGAGAAATCGTTGATCCTCGTCATTGAAGGTGTTCAAAGTAAGGTTACATGGGACTTTGAGCAACCTAATCTAATCCATGATGTCCCAAACCATGGCAGAGAGGTTGGACAAGATGACCTTTCCAACCCAAACCATTCTCTAATCCTCTGATTCTACAAATTTAGAAAGTACAACATATAGCTTATGGTATAGAATATTTTATTTTTTGTCTGACATAACATATTCAAAATATGTTCTAATCTATCTAATACATTAATTAGTGGACTATTTCATGTGTGTACACAGACTGAGAAGGTAATAAAGAGAACTTTCTCAATGTAGAATGTAAATATATTCAAGTACAAACTGAAGAATTTTCTCATAGGAGAAGTTTGGAAACTCCTTTCAGAAATACTGAAGGAAATTGAATCTAAAAGAGACCATTTGTGAATCTTTTTGTTTATTAGTTCTTTTTCTTTTCATATTTTAGGATATACTGAAAATGCAACGGCTTTAGTGAAATAGGGAAAACTGCTGACTAATACACACTACAAAAAGAATGCAAAAAAGATGCAAACTTGGTATCTACAATTTCAGTTTACAAACTACTTTGCATTTTACTGCACTTGAACATTCATTCTTTATTGCCCACATTACTTAATTGTATTTTTTATGTTACTATTTGTTTATGGCAATATTTAATCACAATAAATAAATATTATCGGTCCTATATTCCCAGCTGAATCATTCAATATAGCTATTTCAATTTACTAATTACTAGAATTGAACAAATATAAATCTTCAAGATGGAACATGCCATATTAGTGTCAGTGTTGCAATAATACACTTTTTTAAAAAAACAATGGACAGTAATAACCTACCTGTCAGGTATGTTTGTTCATGTAACTCTGTGATGCTTAATAACTCTGCCTTCTGCTGTTTACAGCTTTTTCTTGCCTGATGCCATTTCAGAGCTGTGTCAGAGTTTATCTGGTACTGGACATTTGTTAAAGGGTCTGTGTTCCACAGCTCATTACTAGTAACTGTAGGGAGAAATTAAAATGCTGTAACTCATCAAGAAGGTGGAGACAGAAAAAAATATAGAAAAAAATTGCATGGCAAGACACAAAATGCCTGAACACTGCTATAAACAAATGGTTTGAAAGGAATCCTGAGGTTCTCTAATGTAATACTAGATCCAGGGCACTAGAATGAAACAAGGTCATAATTTTCTGTGGTACAACAAATCTGCTGTTTAAGGTAAACAATGAGTGGATAAAAACGTGCTAAAATAGTTGATTTGTGAATGTGGAGAAAAGGACTAAAAACTTCCAGGCTGATGCTAGCTAAGTTGTACATCAAGCTGTCCTTTTTTCTGAGATAAACCCCCAAATTCTAATAATTTGGGTTACTATGTAAAGTGGCTATGGATTTTCTTACTGTGATAGTGGTAATCAGACCCAAGTGCTGAATGCAAGCTGACATCATCAGCCTCCACCTCACATTTCCCTGCAATTCCTGATTTCTTAAGCGTGTTTCTGACATAGCATGACTCTTTCCTCCACCACACAGCCTGACTGAACTCCTTAAATACCTGAACTTGGCATTTTTAGGCAATGCCAGTGACAGCACCATCCAAAAGCACCCAACATTAGAAGCTGCCCCAGAAAGTACCACACTCTTTACACTGCTGCAGTCTCTCCTGGCTTGTCTCAGTTGTATCTCCACAAACAAGCAACAGAAAACAGTGTGATCTTGATCTGTCAAAAATGGAACCTGCATGAGGTCCCAGCACTGAGCTAAATATCACATAAAGGGAATAAAGTTGCATGACAAAAGCAGAACACGGCAGAGATCACTGCATGTCTGCCAACAGTGAGAAAACTGAAACTCCTGAAGACTTTATCAGCTTCTGAAGTTGCAATCTGAAAAAAAATTGAGAGAAAGAGGCCTCATCTGAATTCAGAGTGCTCAGAAAACTTCAGTCTGCAAATAGAGGGAAACAAGACAATAAACAAAACTCAAGACAAAGCATGATACATGTTAAATGTCAGGAGGTCACTTATCATTTCCACTTTTTCCTATATTAAATCTGATTATAGGTAATATGAAGTGCTTCTTTTCAAATTATCCTTACTTTAAAAAATAAATCAAACATAACCTGCTGTAATGATGTTTCAGTAAAAATGGGAACTTTCATCTGATTATCATTATCCACAAATCAATTTCTGTCCAAAATATTTCAAAACTATCAGAATCAAAATTTCTTTGCTACACTATATTCTAAAAGACCATAAATCCTCATGCACAAGCCTGGGATAAAAAGAATATTGCAAAAATAGTAAAATCTATAATTTAGTAAAGAAAATTGGCTCTGACTTGATATTAAGGGGTTTATAAACCTTGTGCAATTATTACAGAGAAGAGGTAAACAAGCCTTGGGCATTCATCCAACCTTCCACCTCAGTTCCCCAGTCTCATAATTTATAGCTGACTTCCATATGGTGCTCTCTTGTAGAATTTTGGCCTTTCATAAAAATCAAAGTCATTTCTAAATCTTGGAAAATTTGCTTTTAAGACATTTGAGTTTAAGCATTCAAATATCTTTGCAGAGCAGGATTTCTGGAAAATCTGTATGCTCTTGTTTACAGCTTAGTTCCCCACAGAAACAGAGAGATAAATCACTTTTCTGGAATAATATATTTTAGCACCTAAGCTAAATTAATGTGATATCACACCTGTCCTCAGTACATAAGTAGAAAATTAATAAAAGCCTGAACTCTATTCCTACAAAGATTAATTCAGCATGCATTTATTCTCTGCACTTCTTGTTTCTGTCCTAGTCACCTGCATTTATATGCATTGCTTAAAAGGCTTTCTGAATCCTTCACTAAATATATGGCTCTTTCATCTGTCAAGGAAGAGGTCCTCAGTGGACTTTTTCCCACTGGAATAGAGTTATAGGTACACGTGAGTCACTCTCCTGATGGTCTTACACTGTGCAACTCATTTTCTTCCCCAACACCTTCTCTGAAGTGCAGCACACAGCTCAAAAAGACATGATGTAACCCATAAAGAAGCAGCATTTACTAGGCTACTAAAAATTGTGTGCTGTGGCAACATTTCTCTGTTCCTTTCCTTGGGGTTTAAGCTTCTGCTGTTACTCTCTCAGCATCTTTCTAAATCACCAAATAAAGGGTCATATTCACAATTATGTCACCTCCACTGATAAAATTTCTCCACCTCTATTGATTATAATAACCATTGCAAGTTGAGCCCTATGCCCTCTTCATTTTGGAGAACATTTGAGGTGGTTTTGGCCACAATGAAAGTGACTGGGTCAGCCACAGACATTTCACTGAAGGTCCTGGCCCCAGTATGAGCAGCTGTAATAGTTTGCATCACATATTTTCATGCTGCCAACCTTAGTCCCCTTTAAGAAACAACAAAGGCTTTATTCTTAGCAAGTAAACTTTAACACACACAGACTTAAACATTCTATTTTTAAAGGTGTTGTTGAAGTTTATTAACTTATCACTCTCTCATATCTCGCTCATTTCTCTTTCACAGGGATGACTCAAACTTCTGTTACCATGGCCTGTCTCTCATTAAAATATATCACCCAGACTTGAATATTTTATAACCTGTACTGAAGGATCAGGAAGGAAACATGCAGGCAATCAGCATAAAGCAGCTTTTTCCAAAAACAATCACTGCCATCTGAATGGATTTCCTTGAATTATGCTGAAGAATTAAACAAAATTTTAATGATGCCTCCTATTTGTTGTAGTCAAATAATACTAGGCAGGGAGTATTCTTAAGTCAAATTTGGAGGTGCTTTGTTAATGGGATTGATATTCCCAACATGTTTTTATTATCTTGAAAATTATACTGGCATAGGAGAGAAAAAATTGTGATTTTTATTTCTCTGAAATACTGAATGCAACATTCACGAAATCAGGCAAGGACATCAGTATTTTGTCATCAAACCAGTTAAGAACAACCCAAACAGTTTTCTTCACATCAAAGGAAAGGCATATTTTTCTCCTTAGCTCTGATTGCAGTCAGCTGGGGCTTTACAGCAAAACACAATAATAAAGAAGGGAGGGAGAAGTGCTACCCTTCTCAGCACGACAGAAGTAGCAGCTTGCAGACAAAATGTTTAGTACATATTTTACAGAGGTCCAGAGAAAATTCATTAACATTTAAAGAATTCAAATACATGCAGGCATAAATTACTCCCATTTACTTAAAGTAAGATCAACATTTCTCAATAAAGTTTTGTATATTCATAACATTGTATTTTAAACTCCAAGTATACTCAAACCAGGGAATTTAGAATACAAAAACTTCTGAGTTAAAAGACACAGATTTGGGAAACACTGGGATGTAGTAAAGAGTTCATGTGAGCTCCTTGAAGTCTAAAAGGCAACTCATTCTCCAAAGTAATTTTAATTTTCAATGAAACTCTATTCTAGGTTCCAGTTCCCCTGCACAGATCTTTACTTTTTGGCCTTTGTATATACTATTTATACTAATGTAACATCTTTACATCTAATTTACTTTCTATTTAAGTAAATGGTGTACATAGAGACTCCAGCATATGACTAACACACTTTCACCCAAAAATAATTGGGCAATGCTTTTTGTGCTGAGTCCTATATTTGGATATTTAGGTAGTTCTTAAAAGGAAAGCTAAAACAGAGGCTAAACAGAGACAGAAACTGAACCATTGCAAACCATAAAGCACATGTTATGGACATATTTCCAGGCAGCTGAATAACAGCACAGCAGAATAGTGAATGCAAAAAGCTTACATTTCATTGGGCAAAATCCATACTTCTTGTCAACATCATAGTCTGAAGTGGTTCCACACCAGAACCAGCCATCTGATCTGCCAGCATCTGTGCAGTCAGCATACCATTTACCACCAAACTTAAAAGGAAATACGCAAGGGGCTCCATTGTCATTCCCTTTCACTGTGTAGGTATCTAAGGAGACAAAACAATTCAAAAATGTGTAAACAGTAATAAGCTTGGGATATATGAGGGTTTATCTTTATGATGCTATAACAAAATACTATAGCAAGGAAAGCTTGCTAGCTTTGTACACAGCTGTACCAGAAATGGGACACTGATCATTTTACTCTAGGTCTAAGCTGATACCCATGTTCACAGAGAGACAGATTTTTGTTGCTAAGGGAGACAACTGACCACAACTGATTGAGCCAAGACAAGTACATTCCCATGCTACATTTCCCATGCATAACAATCAAAAGTATAAAATCCACACAGTTACACAATTTTTTAAAGCACAAAAAACTGTTGAGGGTTCAGTCAATAACCCAGTCAACTGCTGATCATTTTGGACATGGAAGAGCATGTACATGTACATATATCATGGAGTTACTCCAATATATTATGTCCAAATATATTTTATATTTGCACCTAAAGATAATTTTTGTTTTATCAGAAACCTGACTCAATGAAACTTATGAAAGTAACTAAAGCAGCTTTCTGTGTGTGCACATGTAATGTACATGCACTGATGGAAGGACATACAGGGGAACTGTACTGGACAGGGACTTTTGGAGAGGTGCCATACCACAGTCACTGTCTCACAGAGCTGCTAGAAAACAGAGGAGGAAGGAATAGGACATTATTACATCTCCCCCCTGCCTTCCTTCACATAACTTGCTTTGCTAGGGCTCTTCTGTTCTGGCTTCTGGCCAAGGACTAGCATTGTAATCAGCCATGGTGAAAACCACAGAAACCTCACCCATACCTCCCTCTGTGACCATTTCTGTTTATCAAAGAATATTAAATGGGAAGTCAAATGTACTTCCAGGTACTTCTCATGAATACGTAGAGAGATGTATTATACATAAGCTTTTTCAAATTTAACTATTTAAAATATCTTATTTTTTGTCTAACATTTTAGCACCGACTCTGAGACTCACTTCAAACACTTAGGAAGACATATGCAATACACTGGAAATGAAGATATCAAGAGTTAACTAATATTTTACAGACAGTTAATATTTGCACCCCAAGGAAAAAAAATGTAACCAGCAGACTAAACACACTTTGACTTTCTGTACACATGTAGTAAATAGTAAAAGCTATCATCAACTGTTGTGTAATAGTTATACACATGTTTTGAATGACCATAGATTTTTTTTTTATTCACTCCAAATGAATCACTACCATGCATGGGTAATCATCTATCAGCACTTTGACAAGTTTGGCAAAAAACAAAATGAACCCCTCAAAAAACAAAAAGCGCACCCACTCAAGTATTGATTTCACCTGAATTCACTCTCGCTGATTATTAATAAGATTAAGGAAATTCTTCTAAACATATAAATATTTTATTTATCTACACATAAAAATGAGTATGAAATACGGAAATTAATTTTGCAGGACTTTACCTTCGTAGCCTCGAGAACATAGATCGTCTCTGGTTCCGTAGACTTTCCACCTACTCCATAAACCAGATCCCTTGTACAGCATAATATTCCTCTCCTGTTTGTTTCCATAGTTGAAAAACAAATCTTCCCCTTGGATTGCAAAGAGAGTCTCATTTCTGCATTCCCATCGCTGAAGTTCACTAGCCTTGTCACAAGGATACAGAGTGATCGGAACCCAGTCTTTCTTCGAAGGCACTCCCAAGCACAATTTGAATGCTATGCTCATAAGCTGGTGATCTGAGACCCACCTGAATTTTTGTGACTCATTTTCTTGAACACAAGGAGCAGTAGTCACTGAATTAGAGCTCTGAGCCAGTACACAGCGCTTGTGATCTTCATTATAAATTAAGAAGATGCTAGAATCTGTAAGAAAAATAACACTGGAATGATCTGGGTTGAAGTAGTTACCTACTATCTAAATGAAATATGAATCTGGACACTCCTATTGGTGTTAAAATCTCATCATACGTTCAGCAAAAGAAGGTGTAGACTACATATGTTAAAATGTCTGTACAATGCAACTAATTCAGATGTGAGGACATTTCAATTGTTTTGTCTCAGTGAAAGCATTTACACAACAAATGCACAGGGCAGCAGAGGTGTAGACCTAGTGTGTCCTGTAGGTTTAAAGCATGGGTTAAAGTGAAGAGAGAAAACACACTCATGGTATTAATCCAAGCCTCACCCCTGGGAATTACTGAAACGAGGGGCACGGACACTGCAGAGAGCAGATCCTGGCACTGAACTCTCCAGCAGCACCAGCTCCCAGGTGTGGGGAGATGACAACAGTCACTAAATTCTTCAGGCTTCATTTCCTCACAGTGGGGAGCTCTGTTCTCAAAAGCATTGCTAAAATCTTTAAAGTAAAGGAGTAGGATATGTTTTTAAGCTTTATACACAAGCTTCTTGTAGAATATATATATTTATTTTTCACTTCAGTCATCAGTGACGTCTTTCTTGCATGTCTCCATTATGAAATACCAACAGCAATGGGATTTATTGTCACCAGTTATGCCTCTTCATGACTTATGAAAATATACAAAGCTCTTCATAGTTTCCCAAGTTATTTCTCCCTCTTAATAAACAGTGCTTCACAGCATGCATTTTCAGGTATTCAAAGTTGATTTCAAAAATGTAGCCACTCAAAAAGTTTTTAGCATCTTTTGCACTTATATGTGCTATGGAGTGTAACATTTCTGAGCTGATCTTGCTGAAAGACTGAAAATTTCTCCTCTCTGATGCACCTGAGATACATTTTAGCACAATAACTTAACCATGCTCTTTTGTATAAGGTAACAGGATGCAAAATATTTTAAAGCTCTATTTTAACTGGGCTATGAGCTACAAATGAGAAATATTAATTTATGTGACCCTGGTGTTTGAAGCTGATTAAAATACTATTTACTTTAATGTAGGATTACCAAACTAAACAAATTCTATAATGGTGAAATATTTAAGGGGAAAACTGGTTAACCACAGAAAGTCTTCCCTTCTCTGCTGAGGTTCTAATGTGGAAATAATCATACTTTTCTGCAGAAGAACAATGTGGGAACAAATAACCTCTCTCTCAGAGAAAGAGCTGACCTAGAACTATCTCATCTATAGTTCAGCTTCCTTCTCTTGTCCTTTGGCTTCCAACTCACTGGGAAGTAATGTAAAACTGATGAGCACTGGAGGCAGAAATTGTTGTCTTTTGCCAATCTTTTTTACTCATAGACAATACAAGGAAATGTATAATTATCACTGCTGGTGACAACTTCTTTTTATTCTGCTTTTCTACTAGCATTTAGCACATTGTTATTGTAAACTGATATATGCAGTGCTTGCAACTCTCCTTTTCCTGAAACCTTGTTTAAAGTTTCTGGATAAAAGAGATGTCAAACAATTTCACAGGTGTAGAAAGCACTACCTGATTTTTCAAACTGCTAAAATTGTATCTGTGGACTAAAATAATATTCCTTATTTTCTGATTCTTGTGGTGTTTTCACCTGCTATGCACATGAAGAAAGTATTCCTAAGTCAAAAGCCTTTGGATTGCTGCATCCAGTCATGAAAGGGTGCAGAGTTTTGGCTTCAGGAACAAAGATAAAAAGCTGAACAAAGAGGTCTGGCCAATGGGGATGGAGAGGGGGACAAAACTCAGGCTCTCTACTATTCTGACAGTGCCTTTACAAAGCATTAGAAGTGTGTAAACCCAACACACCTGCTTTAAAGGGCCCCATTGCATCTTCCCTGTGCAGGGACTAGTACATATGTAAGCAGCTAAAAGGCCAACACAGCCAAGGAGGCATTGAAAATAAGTTGACACTAAAACAAGAGAACAGAAGAAGAAGTAGCAGGATGCTGGAGCAGCTGTGGCTGAGGCTGTAATTGCAGGATTTCCTCTCCCTAAGTGTTGCCCCTCTCTAATCCATGGCCATGGAGTAGACTTGTAACTTAGTCTCATATTGCTCCAGTTTAGAGCTTTATTTCTGTTTTTTCTGCCTTCTTGGTCACCAAAGGGGACTCCCACACAACAGTAGCCATGTGAGCAATTAGACAGTCTAGAAGAAACAAGCCAGGTGTTTGTGCAGCACTTCCTCTGCCCTGCCAGGTCCTCTCTGTAAACACTTGACATCACTCTTGCCAACATGCTGAGCTGTATCTGTAAAATGGGCTGGGCAGAATTACACACATCACCATTAACTGTGTTTCTCTGTTCTGTAGCAACATTTGTTGTAGAGCTGTGTAACAGGTGCCGTTCTTCACTGCAGATGAACTGTGGGTGGAACACTTTAAGGTCCACCACATTGTGCTCATGAGTAGCACAGTGTTAGTACTTTGAATTAAACCTATTTCTAACAGTAATTCATGTTTTGAAACTTGCTCCTGGAAGGAAGATCTTTAAAATGCATAAGAACATGCCAGGCTCAGGAAACCACTTCACCATTACCAGTGCACAACCAGCCATCCAGGCATCTTTTCCCTCAAATGTCCCAAGTAGATTCCAACAGAATTTTTCTCACAGACTTTCTTTTTTTTTTTTTTTTTTTTAAACCCACCACTCTGTGACTATTTGATTATCTATCTCTGGTCCCAAGCTGTATCTTAAGAATTGTGCCAAGTACTGCAGAATCTCACCGGACAGTATATTTCCACGATAGAGATTTCCAGTATGCCAAACTGGCTTCACACTCTGCAGCATTTGCAAACCATCACAGATTATGTGAGTATAAATTAAAAAGTAATTTGTGAAGCCAGTGAAGTGCTACCAGTGTTAAACACTAAAGGAGAGCAGCAGAAGAGCACACCAAAAGCCAGAAGGAAAAGAGGAGGGAGCAAGGAGGCAGCAAGCAGATAAGACAACTGTGTTCTCTACACAGACTCTTGCTTACCAGATGGCCTAAACTGATTGCTGCTAATTACCCAAAGGAAGAAGGGTTACAAGGCAGTGTTACAAAGCTTTTCATCAGTAGATCTCAATCTAGAGAGGAGAGGATGCTGAGAGGTTTTCAGGAAGGGCAGGTGCAAAACTCACTGAAAAATAGCTGTGAGCTGGAAATCATGGTAAATCTCAGAGTAAGTGGGTACAAACTCTGGATATCACCAAGGAACACAACTTCCCCCTGTTTTCACACCTCTATCCATACCAGCACCTCAGCTGCCTTAACATCCTCCTCAAAGCCCTGCCAAAAGCAGGACCCATCCAAGAGAACTAGAGGACAGGCAGAGCCCCAACACCAGGCAGTTCTGCAAACCTCTGCGGTGAGCAGGTCTCTGAGGGAAAGCTGGGTGATGGTGTTAAATCAGTCGGGGACTGAGCGTAGCGGTGGGGGAAACTGAGGCAGCGCCGGTGACCGCCCTGTTCGGCGCCCACAGCGCCACGGGCACCCAAAACGCCGCCCTGCAGGGCAGCTTTGCCCAAGGGGCACCTCTGGATGAGGGCGAGGAGGGGGTCCCGAGGGGAAGCCGCCTCCATCAGCCGCCCGCCCGCCGCACTGAGGGTTAAAATGCTCGGGGGCTTCACCCGCGCTCCTTCCCCACGCCTCCCGCAAGCCCCAGGTCAGGTTCGGCTCTGTGCCCGCGGTGACCCCTCGTTTTTCGCCTGGCCTCGCCCGCGCAGCCCCTGGAGCACTCACCCAGCAGCGGGAAAACGCGGGGGAGAAGCCCGAGGAGAAGCAGGAGCAGGGAGGGAGCCATCGCCGCCGCTCCGCCCGTGGCACCCCGCGGCCGAGGGGAGAGGGCTCCCGCAGGGCAGGTCCTCCGCGCTTGTGAAGGGCTGGTGGATCAGGGGAAAACTCTGGGCTCCAAATGATAAGGAAATATCCTGTCACATGGGGCGCTTTGAAATAACAGGAATTCGCTGTTCAAACTTTGCTTTCCTAAGCTGATTTTTTTCCCGTAGCGGAGGGAAGAGCCTCCTTCCAGGCATGTGCAGGTGATAAAGCGGTGATAGCTGAGAGGAGCGCTGTGTTTTTTGTTGTCGTTGTGTGTGGTGTTTGGGGTTTTTTTTCTTCTATCTCGACTCTGTCAGCTTTGCATCTGGGTCAGTCGTTTATCTTCCGAGAAAATCAGCCAAACCCGCTCCGAGGGAGGAGGACACCCCTCTCCTTTCCTTCTGGGGTAAGCAAAGGAGAAGGATAAGGGCTGAGAAACCCAAGTTCAAGGAAAACCCCTGTTCGAAAGACCGGGTTGCCGCCCAGAGCGAGGGCTGCAGAAGGAGCAGAGACCTACTTTTGGGACCCCGGGATCCGGGCTGCGCCCCCGTGCCCATCACGCCTCCCTCCCCCAGCCGCCAGCAGGTCGCTCCGCCGGGAGCTCGGGGCTGCCGAGGAGCCGGAGGGGACGAGGGGCTTAAGAAGAGGCATTGTCTGAGCTCCAATAAATGAACTTCAGCCGATTCGTTTGTTTGTTTACTCTACCGACAGTGATGGTTCTATGTGCTGTTAGCAGGACTCAAATCTTGCTCGTGAATCAGTGTGAGAAACACAGACCCTTGCCTGCTAGCTGGGTTTCACAAGCTGAGGCACCTGCCTGTGATCTTTCTGATCTTTCAGAAAAGGTGCCTTTAGAGCACTGTCCACCTTGATGTTTTTATGGCTTATTGCTCTACTGGGTACAAACACTTCCCCACGTGCTTTTTTGTGGAGAGCAGCTTGTTATTTCTTCGAGATCACTATCAATATACAGTCTGAAAAATCCCAAATTGATTGAAAACATCAGTCTTACTGTTGTTTTATGTAGGCTTTTGCAAATTATGGGACTTACTGGGTATTTTGGTGGGACATACCCGAGGCTCAGGGAGCACCTTATTGCTCTCTACAGCTCCCTAAAAGGAGGGTGTAGTGAGGTGGGGGTTGGTCTCTTCTCCCAGGACAGGACAAGAAGAAATGCCCTGAAGTTGCACCAGGGGAGGTTTAGACTCAATATTAGGAAAAACTTCTTTCCTGAAAGAGTGGTCAAGCACTGCAACAAGCTGCCCAGGGAAATGGTGGAAAAGCCATCCCTGGAAGTGTTTAAAAATGTGGTGCTTAGAGGCATGATTTATTGATGGGCTTGGAAGCGTTGGATTGATGGTTGGACTCAATGATCTTAGAGGTCTTTTCCCACCTTAAAGATTCTATGATTCTATGAACCTGGAAAGTATCAAACCTACCACATGTATGAAGCCTATTGTGCTCTCCCTGTGTTGGCATGCACTTGGAAATCTCTGACAAGTATTAAAAAATTGTCAAAAGCCTCCTTGATAGAAGTCCTGGGTGGGAAAGTGCAGCACATCCAGGGAAACACCAATAGGAGATTAGTATGGAAAGAGGCAGAGCAGAGTAAGAGGGTAATTTGCTACTATTAGAAAATGGAGATGAAAAATGAGCTCATTTGAAGTCAATGAAACTTCTGTTAACGTTGGAAAGGATTCCAGCTAGGCACTTCAGCTGTGCTGGGTCCTCTTGGGGGCTACATGAGGGAAGTAAAGAGGAAGTGGTTCATAATTTCTCTCAACATCTGTAGAACCACAGAAAGGTCAGGAACATCCTGGCCCAGGGACAGGAGGTGGGAAGTATTTCAGCCATAATCAGCAATGTTCTGTATTGTTGTGCTGATGAATTGTCATGTGGGAAACTTAATCTTTTGCTGTAGTATATGGCAGGTATTTATTTTTCCCTAATTACTTGCAAAACCCAAAAGCCCAGGAAAATATCTAATGCTAAAAGGAATGAGTCAGAAGACTCAGAACAATCCTGCTGCCCTAAGAGAGCATTTCTGTTTCTAAGACTAGCACTGAAAGTTTAGGTGTTTGTGGTATTCTTTTGGCTCAAGATAAACAGAGAAGAGAGATGCTGTGCAAAGTTCATACTCAATGTAAAAAAATAAAACTGCCACCAAAGTCTTTACATGGTTATGTAAAGACTGGTTATGTGATGGCTATGTGCAGCAAAGGCTGCATGTCACTTAAGTGAATGTATGTGTTGCACAAAAAGGCAGAAAAAGGGAATTAAATAGATGAGTAATGATTCCTCTTTGGCTGTCAGTGGCTGTACCAGGAATGAGCTATACTCTGAAGTGACAGGAGAAACTGTGTTAGGCTATTCAAAACTGAACTGGACAAGATGCTGAGCAACCTGATCCAAGTCAGCCCTTCTTCAGAGAGGAGGTCATGCTAGATGACTTCCCGAGGTCTCTTCCAATCAAAATGAGACTTCAGAAGAGTTGCTTCCAGGAGAAGTACTCCAGCCTCCCTTCCTGATCTGAAAATTGCCTTTTTCTCATTGTCCCTTACACTCCCTAGAGATACTGGAGATGCTACCAGTTCAAAGCCCTTTTGATGCAGATATATGTGATACACACATGTATTTGTCTGTGTGTGTATACATATGTCCACACACACCCTTTCCAGAGCAGCACAGGTCTCAGTGAGCTTATTCACATAGCCTGTCTCATCTGCAGCAGACTCAGCAGCAATTATATCTGGATCTGGCTTCCTCTTTCATCATGCAAATACATGAATCATATATTCTTATCTGATATAGTCAAAGGGAAACATTTTCTCCCTTCTGAGACAAAAGGATTCAGCAAAGTCTCAGGCTGTAGTGATTTGTAGGCAAAAAGTTACCAAAAGCTCAATCTGCTAAATAGCTAATGACAGGGTACATGTCCTAGATAGACATATGTTTCCATCTCTCCCGTGGGTAGGAAGCCAGCTGACATTTACACAGAACAGAAAGGCTTGAATTCCTCTCAGACAGGTCAGACCCTCTCACATCCATCTCTTGCAACTGGCCATTATTCCTGGCAAAATACATTGAAATCCTGAAGCCACAGTGGCCCTTGAGTTTTATAGTGACTGTAAAATGGAAAGTTCAGTCCTAAATGAAATCATCCAGACTGAGACATAACATGCCCGTATTGTATGCATGGAAGAAAAACAAGTAGATTACTATCCATGCTTTTACATTTGCATCCAAGATGTTTCTTGATGTTTCCTGTGGGAACCTGTATCTCTCAGATGGTATTCAATAGTCATCTACACATTACTAATATTTGCATGGGTGCTGCAGTGGGTTACCTGCAGTTGAAGCCTACAACCATTTTTGTATTTCATTGGTCATCCTAGAGTATTTAAATAACATTCTCACACTACTTGTGTATGTGAATGATTTGGGAAAGAGCTTTCTAGCAGATTGTACTGTTGTAAAGAGGTAATTAAATTAGACACTGTACTGGTTTTAAGTGGGGTGGAGGTAATTTTCTTTGTAGCAGCTCAGATAGCGATATGATTTGAGTTTATGACCAAAACAGTGCTGATAACACAGGGATATTTTAGTTATTACTGAACAGTTTTGCACAGCCTCAGGCCTTTTCTGCTTCTCATCAGTGATCAGGCTAGAAGCTGGGAGGGGACACAGGCAGGACAGTTGATCCCAATGGACCAAAGAGATATTCCACACTCTATGATGTCATACTCAGCCATAAAAGCTGGAGGAATGAGAAGGAAGGGAGGACATTCAGAGTTGTGGTGTCTGTCTTCCCAAGGCCCTGCTGCTCAAATGTAGTGAAAGAATTCCTTTTTTGTTTTGTTTTATTCATGTAGCTTTTTTCTTTCCCTGTTAGAATGTCTTTATCCCAACCTACGAGTTTTCCCCTTTCACCCTTCTGTTCTCTCCCCCATCCTGCTGCAGGAGAGTGACCGAGAAGTTTTGTGGAGTTGAGCTGCCAGTTGGGGTTAAACTACAACAGACAAGGACTAAAACATTATTTATTAAGATAATTTCAAGAACTTTACTATTCATTACATTCCAACTAGTATTTAGGAGTGAGAGAATTTTTGTTCGTTTAAACCAGAATATTTCAGGGTTAAAATGAGTTAAAGCTAAGAGGAAAAAACACAGAAAAGTGGACAGAAATCTTGAATTTTTTCAGGGAATTTTCAATGGCAGTCAAACTACATGTATCTCTCGAGTTGGGGCAAAGTTGTTCAGTTCATAGACTGTTGTGTATGAGCTAAAAGAGCCAGGACACAAACCCGTGAATGCTGGGTGTGGATAAACAGCCACCACAGTTTATTTCAAGCATAGCTAAAGCTGAATCAGACACATTTCCTGCATACAGGAGCTAGAAGAAAGATGGGTTATGAACACTTTCAGCACTTCTTCATCTCATCTCTTGCTTTGCAAGGCTTAAATTCATCTTGTTGACTTCTGCAAGCACACGACAGAGCTAATAGGAACAGTGAACAAAACAACACATGAGTAGGATCCAGTCCAGCACTGGTTTTGCAATACCATTATGTCAACAACAAATTGTGGCCACTGGTGAGAAAAAAAAAGGAAAAATAATGCAGTAATACACTGCCAAGAAATTAAATTCATTGCTCTGTAACCACTTTAAGTTCCACCAAAAGTAAAAACCCCTCTGAATACAAAAATGTATTCAGTTCCTACATGTCCTAAAACAGCAATACAGTCATCCTAACCTCCCTTTGCTGTCAGTGGACAGAGCAAAGGAGGAGCAATAAATAGGGGAATAATTTAGATGTCATACCCTTATGCTTGGTCTTACCCAGCTTGAGCTTGAGCCTGCATTCCTGAACAGGATACATACATCATTGTGCTAAGCAGTGCAATAAAATAAATATTAAATCAGAATTACTTTTTTTTTTCCTCAAGACAATGCCTCAAGCTTTTATTGTGAAACCCTACATGTGTTTCTTCTTTAAAAATACCTGTTTTTTAAATTACATGAAATCCATACTACAAATCCCCTGTAGCCAGAAGGCACAAAGGAAATTCTAGTGTAAAAGCATTTGTTGATCTTCACAGTCTATTCCACTTTCTTTCTCATTCTGTAGTAATAAATCACTCCTAACTAACACTGTGGGAATTTTTCTTTAATTACAGCAGTGTTCTCTGTGTTAATGAGCTGTACACACCCAGAGCAGTGGGACCCATGGCTCTGTTGTCTGCACAAGAGACAATTACTGGACTGACATATTTTATTTATCTAGGTACAATAAGTCTTTTGATAAAATTACTTCTCTTAATAAAACAAAAACATATCTTTAATCCTGGTCATAACTTTATGAGTACATCAGTGGTCTCTAAGATTTCTCTGAGCATGATAATCACAGAGAATCATCAAGTTTGGAAGAGACCTTCAAGATCACCAAGTCCAACCATCAAAGTAACATCACTTTAATCTCCCTTAACAAATCCCCGAATCCAGACATCTCTTGAACTCTTCCAGAGACAGTGGAAGAGTCCATCACCTCCTTGGCCAATATATACCAATGCCTAACCACTCCTCCAGTGAAATAAAAATTTCTAATACCTAAAATTTGTAACACAGTGGGAGTCAAGCAGGACACACTTGAAATTAATATAATACCATAACCTACTTATAACAGTTATTACATTTGAGCTGTTTGTTGATTTCCAGTTATTTATCATGGTTAAAAGGAGACTTAGGAGAAGTATCACAGTAAACATGAAACTGTTTAATGAAGAGTGAAGACAGTTATTTTTAGAATTTAATGGCAAAAGATGGTACATAATAGGAAAAAGAATCAGAGGATAGGAAAAGATAAAGAGCTGATTTGTATTTTCTATTTGCCATATCACAATGGCTAAAGAAAATCCAGTTTAATTCAGAAACAACAGTACTTATATCCATTGTCATTATCAACTCCAAATATAGCCATGACATGAGCACAGAGGTCTTCAAGAAGTCTCCTCCTTTAGGACAGAAATAAATCAGTAGGAGAAATATTAAAGAAGAAACTTCAACAAAGGTGGCTGAGGGCTCAACAGGTAGAGAGTCTGGGTTGGCTTTCTTTGCAGAGAAAAGGGTTTTTTAGGGGTTTGTTTGCTGGGGTTTTTTTAACTTCAAATAATCAAATTTTGGATTAAATTATAGGGCGCACTTCTTAACCACAGATTTGATCCTGGCTCACTAGAATAGCAATACTGTGGCATCCCTGTAAGTATTAAGAGGATACCAAGAAATCTTTAATTCATTCTTTAAGCAAATCTTCTGTTGAGCTGCAGTTGAGAAATGTTTTAATACCTTGTACTATAAATAAAAGTCTATAGTCTTGATCACTATACCAGTAAGTCTATGCTATCCTGAATAGTCATTCATGATGGTGAGAGTAGCAAAATACCACACATGTGACATAAGAGAAAGGAAACAGATTTCAGTGCAATTTCCCAAAGAACTATGTAATTAAACAATAAATTTTTTAAAACATATATTTTTAAAACAGACTATACTATCCCTATTGTCAGTGAGATTATTTTTACAAATTACTGCTAGCCCAAAATTTATGAAATGTTACTCATGGTGTATGGTTTACCCATGGGCAAAATATTACATTTTTGAATGGAAATATACCTAGTTTCAGTAAAGGAACTGCAGTTTCATAAATGATTTAATGTTCAAACCTTCTGTCTGATTCGAGAATTCTTTAAGCTTATGCTGTCAGCATTTTATCATTTTTTGCAGAATTAATTTTTTTCAGAAAATTTACTCAGTACAGACTGAAATATGAAGTATTATGTAAACTAAACAGTCGCTGAGTACATATTATTGAAGCTTCAACATAGTAGGAGGGAAAATTAAATTTTATTTCCCAGATCATGTTTATATTTCATTCTAATTTCAACAAATTTTAGCAATATCTCCTGCAGAACAGAATTTCCATGCTTCAGTGCTGTCTCTGTCAGAAAGACTGAGCATCCCACTCAGTGACTTCCCTTCAGGCCAGCTCCTGCACCATGAGATGGCCCCTGTCCCACTACAGCTCACCTTCTGTTTGGCTCATAAACATGCTGGGTTTGTCTCTCCTGTGATCAAGACTGACAGAGATGGTTTTATTTGACGTTGTGTAGTCACCAAGTAACGTCATTTTGCTTAGTCCAAAACTGTTCACACATTCAGACGCAGCTCATCAGATTTGTTCGAAGCGTGATTGTCCTGCTGGCTTCACAAGCAGGGGTGACTCGGACCACAGCAGGCTGCATGAGGTCTGTGTAGAGCCAGGGGTGCTCCCACAGAGCATTTCAGACCTGCAGCTCGAGCTCTGTCCCTGCAGCATCACCCAGGCACATCGCCAGACCCCATGAACACGCACAGCTGAGCATAAAGACAGCTCCACCTACCCAACCTCGTGATCCCAGGTTTCACTCATCCTTAAAATGACACAGTTATTACCTCCCTCCACTTACTAGAGAAGCTTAAAGGGTAAAGTGTGTATCAGTTACTCAATCTAATGAAATTGATGAGCCAAAAAGTAGCTGAGATAATCTCAAAAGTGTTCTCCCACAAAGCTTAATTCCAGTGAAATAAAGGCATGTAACAAATTCGTAGACTGTAACCTAAAGGAGTAAGTGTGCAGGAGGGTGACCTGTGGGACAGGGTAGAGGGAGGGAGGCTGGTACTACCTGGTGTGTGGGAGCAGCTCTGGTAGAGGGAGCAGATCTGCTGGGGGTCAGGAGGAGCTGTGGTGTTGCTGAGTGCTGCTGTGAGAAGGCACATCCTGAAGCTGAGACTGGTGTAAAGCATATTTGGGGGCCTAATCCTTCCCTGGATCCCAGGAGCCTGCTGGAGTTGCAATAATGAGCCTTTTCACTTTTTCCTCATCTGCTCATCTGTAACTCAACTTCAGGGCAGTGTGGCTCCAAGAGATAAAGAGTTTACCCCCTCTCCTCCATGCAATGTCTCCTGCACAAGGCTTAGTGGGACAGAGATAAAGAGAAAACAGAAGTTTAAACTGCACTCTTCCTCTTATAAAGTTTTGATAACATAGAAAGGGTGAGTCTAAGTCTGTAGATAATAATTTCTGTGATATTCAACAGTCTTGCCTTGAATTTTAAGAAGTTTGACCAGAGCTCCAAAGTTAATAAAAAAATGTAGCAACAAGACCAAAAGAGAAGGGAGCAGCACCTGGGTCCTAGTTGAAAAATGTCCTGTCCAAAAAAACAATTCAGGGTACAATACTTCTTCAGTATTTTTTGTGAGTATTATATCATTTTTGTGCAAGCAGTGGGGATCAGCCCTCACATGTGGATATTGACAGCCCTACAGGGCTGAGGAGCCTCATACATTGTCCCCATCTCTCCTACAACACAGTCCTGTACCTCCTCCCTGAGCAAATAGCAGCAGCCCTGTTACCAGGAGAGCTTCATCTCCTGTTTTCATACAGATACAGGTTGTCTGTGGGTGGGCTAGACTCCAACTTTTGTTGGTACTTCCATAGATGAACACTTCTTATTTAAGTCAAAGTATTAAAAAAAGAAAAAGTAAAAGCAGACCAAACCCTGAACAAATTAAAACATCAAAACACAACTGGGAAAGAATGGCCTATAAAAGGTACCTAGAGGAAAGGCATAATAATCCCAAAGCAGACAGAGTTTGGGATTTGGTATCTGCCTTTCCTGGTGCCTTGGCTAACAGCAAGAGATCAGCCACAGTTGTGACTGATCTATTTTGATGCCTCATTTCAGTGGCATAATAATGACTTTGAAAATATGAAACCTAGATGTTCATTTAATCCTGAATGTGAAGTTGCAAGACTGATTAAATGGAAGTTAAATAAGAAAAAATCAAGTTGAAATAATAACTGATAGGTTAAGAATAATTTTGTGATAGGATAGGTATTTGCCTTTTTTGAGACTTATTTTGTCAAAATCTTTTCTATAGTTTTCCATCTCCACTCTTTCATATAAGAAACTTTTAAATATTTTAAATTACTTCAGTTATTTCAAGCACTGTGAGAGTCCTTAGATAAAACAAACAGATTTTTTGCTGACCAGTAGCTAGCTATGCTATCTGCTTTTCCACCCAAGTTAGGTTACCTCCACGAGAAATTAGAGATCTGCAGCATTCAGCTCAGTACAAGAGAATCTATGGTGTGTTTCTGAAGGTACAGCAGCAGCTGTGCCATTTGTTATTTCCCCCAGTACAGTGTGGAGCTGCTCAGGCTGCCCCACTCTGGCAGCCTGCCCAGCAACCCAGACAGCAACGAGACAACAGCTTCGTCCTCTCTGTGTTTCATTCTGACACTGCCACCTTATCTAAGCTTTCTGTAGAGTAATGGGCTTGAAATCATGAACAACTCAAAATATCTGTCTTTTCTGAGAACAGCTTCCTTCTGCAGTGTCAAATATGACATTTGCTTTTTCTTCCTAAAATAAAAATACTCACTTCAGCTCTGTTCTACATGCAGGATTTTAATGGACCATTCTTCTTAGCAGTCCTGGCAGCTCTTCCTGCCTGTTATCTGTGACCAGAAGTGAGCTGATCCATCAGTTTTCACAGGAAACCAAATCAGCAAATGTCACACAGGCAGTGGAGCAGGATATAGTAAACTATGCTCCACATATACATCCCGTGCTTCCTTTACACTTTTAAAGCTGAGACCCAAGTGGCAAACAGCAAGCATAGGTATAGGGGGGAAAGAAAGCTGAAGAGCTTCATAAATCTTAAAACCTGATTCTGCTGCAAACTAATTAGTGCAAATGTAAGCAACTGAAGGTGAACACTAAGTGCTCAAGATATGGCATGCCACTGGAGCCAGAACACGGCCTAATAAATCCTTAAATTTTGTTTGTTTTAATAATTCTCCTGGGTGAGGTATTTAACTACTGCACTCAAAGCAGAAAACTTCTGTAAATCTCTTCAAATTACAGAACATGCCATAACTGATTTCACTCAGAGGCCTGGTTTACTTTACATCTTTTATAACATAATGAGGTTACTTTTGACACAGTCTTAAAATACTGCTTTGTTTACAGAACTTGAGGGTTTCTATGGATGAATTCTCTCTATACAAAGCAGGTGTGTCCTCCTAGAAACAAAGCTGTATTATTAAAGGTTCATTTATTTGCACAAAGTCTTCTTGCTTCTCTGTCTCCTAATTGCATCCTTCACCTCAAGTTCTTCCTTGCTTTTTTTCTTTCAATCTCTCCACCTTTCTCAGTTCCTTGAGAATTGAGAAATTCCTGCCTGATACGTCATGCTCAATCAAAGTGAAGCCATATTTGGCTGCAAAGCACTAAGAATAGGGATTAAAAACATTTCATGATGGTCTCTTGCTTGTCATTGCTTTTCCCAAGTAGAATGTTACCCAAAAATATTAACTACTATACTCCATGTTTTGCCAGAGATGTCTTCAACAGCTGCCTCTTCTGTTCATCTCTGCAAGACAAACAAGTATTACAAGTAAAAAAGACTGAATACCTGTGACAAGCTATGGATGACTTGTTGAGTCTAGTTTAGCTGAGAAATTCAGACAAAGTATTTCTGGGTAATTATGACAGAGTGAATCTGTAGTCAAGATCCACTTAACAGCACAACACTGACAGTTTTACACTGGGAGTCACAATCACAGAAAGACTGAAAAATCAGTGAGGGAAAGATTACTATCCACACAAAGCATATGCTAGAAGGTGACAGCTGTATCAATACCTGAATACAGCATCCTCCTATCAAAGAAGGCAAAGATCCTTTCTTAACAACTTTCTCAAATGAAATACAATTTCTTTAGGCTTATACTACAGATACTGATCTTAGGAGGAACTGATTGTTATTCTTGATAGAAATTAACCCATGACTATTGTACCTCAGGGGCCAAGTTCCTTATTTTCTAAAGGACTTTGTATTCCAGTGGAAATAGAAAAAAACAGACAATTTTGATATTCCAGTAAACTTTGTGTACAAGGCAGGCTTAAATATTCTGTGAATATGTAGACAATGCTACAGCTGTCCTGAATGATCCCAGAGCTTAAGAGGGAATCATGAAAGGGAGACTTTTTCTGACTTTGTTGATAAGAAAGGTTTTTCAGCTTACAGGATTCACTATTGTGGAACATGCAGCAGGGTTATTGATAAACACTGGTCTGGCTGTGATAAGCCAGGAGATCATAATCCTTAATACAGCAATAGATTATAAAAATAAAATTGCACATGTAGGAGGTCAACACTGTTTATACCTGATTGATGCCTACATGTGAAACTGTACTGCAATGTAATAACAAGAGTTCTTAACAGTACAGAACAAGTTATCTAGAAAAGTTGTGGATGCCCCATTCCTGGAAGTGTTCAAGGCCAGGCTGAATGTGGTTTTGAGAATTGGAAGGTGTCCATGACAGGGGGTTTGGAACTAGATAATCTTAAAGGTCCCTTCCAACACAGACCATGCTATGATTCTGTGAATATTAAAAGCAACACACAATGTATGGCAAACTACTCATAAAATTTTATGATGGACTTGACACATCTACTATATTAATTGTATTTCTGAATCCTGCAATTAATAAAATTAGCAATTAGGATGGAACTATCAGCATGTATCACTAAACAATTTGGAACCAAACTTTGGTCCCCAAGAACAGAGGTGCTCCTTTCCTGGGTTGACATCTGGCCAATTCCCTTGGTGAAACTGCACCAGATGAAGAGAAAATAAAGTGAAAAAGAAAGCAATGATCCCAAGTTAATGGCAATGTGCTGTGTAAAGAATGCCCAATAGGCCAAAGGGATATTGCAGAAACATGAAAAATACAAAGCCCAGTTACAGCAATTGTGTGGCTGAACCAGTGATGAGGGACACACTACTGCAGAGGTTAAAGATCAGGACTGTCTGCATTTCAGACAACAAGGTAAAAGGCTTCATAAGACACCTGCAGTATGTGGAAGGACAATCTGCACACTGGGAACATCCAGGAAAAGAGAGAGAGAGAGAGGGAGAAAGGTTGCCTGTATGTGCATATACAAAATTAATTAGATTTATGATTAAGCATTAATATTTCTAGGCATGCTTGCTATAAGGATCAAGTATTAGAAAGCATATAAAAGGAGATAACCATTAGGAAATATATGTACTACATGGAACAGATTGAATATATATACAGGAGAGGTGGGATTTGGACTCTCTGCATTGCTGCTGCAGTACAGGACCCCACTGAATGCTGCTAAACTCAGTGCTGTTCACAGATATATAAAATTATTTCATGCTACATACTGTCTGTCTTGAATAAAGAAAGCTGAGGAACAAATGTGGTGTCAATTCGAGCCTCATGGACAGATAAATTCAAGGAGTCTAGTTTGTGGAAAATGCAGTTAGGAACTGAGTCCCCCGGAGCAATAAGTGGGGCTCTGAAACTTTGGAAGGAACAGCCAACATCTACAGAAAGCCTTGATTATCCATAAGATAAGAAGTGCTCAAGAGCAGAAGGCATGTCTGTTTTGAGAGACCAAGCTTACTAAAATAAACTAATAAATTAAAATCAACCTCCTTTACAGCGAAGTGAGCAGGAAGAGCTTTAAAAGTTACTAATTATTTTAAAAATTACTAATTACCATATCCTAGTGGATATAATGTAGTGTCACTAGCCACACAATAGATAATGTAAATCATGATTCACAGAAGCTGCAAGAAATTGATTAGAGAGTGAGATTGTGGACTTGAATAAAGCAAAAAATTCTTCACTATTTGTTTTGCGAGAGTTCCCAGAACAAACACACCCCTAATAAGTCTTTTAGACACCATCCATGATTTCTCTGAAAAAAACCCAACCAACTTATTTGAAAGTTACAATAGCACATTTCAGTGAGATGCTTGGTGCTGACCCTGTATTCCAACTCAGGTTCAGAGAACCATGACTCCTCTTTGCTGGAGACTTCCATTTGTTCTTACATAAACCAACGTATTTTTATGGAAATCATTGCATTACCTATAATTCACCAGGCCATATGATATTTGCTGAAGGACTTGCCTAACTATTCTTCAGCATCAGCTATGACAGTATTTCACAAGGCAAAGAAAAAGACTAATTTGGAGAAATTGTCACAAGTCTACAAGTGATCTAAATATTCACACTCCTTTGAGAAGCACAGTAAATTGGGACAGTTTGACACATTGCCTGCAAAATAAAACACATCGGCATAATCCACAAATACCTGAGGATGCATGAGTCAACAGGGGCAAGTCACCACAACTGGCTAGAAATAGATTCCAGAGTGATTTCAGTAGCAGTCAGAGCCTCATTAGCAAATCAAGCTTCAAAACTGAGTGGCCTAGGTATGTATATATTGAAAGGTTCCATTCCTTGATAAGTGTACTTCCTGTAGCCAGGAAGTGGCAAGCAGAGACACTGAGCAGCCAGAGTTTGTGGTGCTGAGCAGTGTCCCACTGATGACAGGCTCTGCCAAGCACCTCCACGTTCCTGCTGGGCTCCACATCTCTGTGAGGGTCCAAAGCACAGCTGCTAAGGGAGAAGATGTCACTGAGCCTGGGAACAGGGGGTGTAGGCACCCAGCTGCCAGTTTGTTATAGCAATCAAGGGTGCATGCACAAGGACTCAGAACCTGAGCTTAACAGGGTTAAGCAAAGAGAAAGCAAAATATTAGGTGCTAAATCACCACATTTCTTATATTTTAGATCAGAAGATTGTATGCTAAGATGCTCTAAACCTGTAACTCAAAAGAATAAGATTTCAAAAACCAGCTACAGTAATAAGACAATTCATTAAGGTCTCCAGCTTCATAAATGTGATATGAAGTTAGTGCTGTGAAGAGTGATTATATATGAATCAGTTCTTCAAAAATTTAAGAGATGATTTCACCCCCTTAAATATGGACTGATGCTTATATTATATGCCCAGATTCATGGAAACAGATTTTACAGTATTAAATACTATGAAACAAACTCTCAAAATGGATTTTCATAATAGGTATCTCAACAGAAATGCTTTCTATCTAAAAGAGACAGGCAGTAATGCAAACAATATTAATTGCCCTTTTCTGTCCCAAAACAGAACAAGTTTCATTTCTACACAATCTGCAGACTTCTAATTCTGTCAACTGTATATAGATTCCCTTGAAAGACACAAATTATCCTACTGAACTAACCCACAATCCACATAAACTCTTGTTCTAAGGGGTTTAGCTCACATTTTTAGGAAGACCCTAAGAACAGGCCTTGATACTGATAGAACTGATACTGCTGTCCACTGCTCCCAAAGCCCCACGGTGTCTCCATTGGTTTAACCAAGAAATTTATGCTTAACATCGTTTTAAGAACACAGCATACAGCTGTCAGGTCTATTAAGCTTCTATTCTGACAGCATTTTAAGATTCATAAAACAGGTTTTAGCCTGACCTTCAAGTCATTCACACTGATCAAAACACCAGGCTCTGCACCACTTTGTGTTGCTATCATCAGAAATGGAATTAATTGTCAAGCTACCACAGTACCTAGTTATTCATCTGTAACCAAATATATACATTAGACAGTACAGACACAGTTGTTTCCATTTGTTCTTTACAATCCCTTTAAAATACTCATGCTGTATTCACCAAGATAGAGGACATGCAGCATACTTCAAATAAGATCTACCATGTATTACTTGGGTTCAGCTGAAGGAAATTTATGGCATTTAAAAAAAAAGTAGTAATTTACGTGTAAGCAGCAAACAAGAACAGAAAACCCTCCCCAGGCAGAACAACCAAAACCCCACCTCCACCCCTTCTGAAATCAGAAAACTTGAGTTAAGTACTTCTAACAGGCCTTGCTCATTGTATCTCTAAGTCCTTCCAGCAAAAGAAGTCCTTTTCAGATTATTCTTCCATAGAATTTATAAATCAACTTTGCAACATAATGAACTAAATACTCCAACTTTAATATTTTGCATTCATACCAAAAACAATTAACAGTTTTTACAAATAGTGTTATTTACTAAAACAATTCTTGTACAACAGTGCAGTATATCTAAATATATACATAAGCCAACATCAAAGGGAGCATCAAAACAAAGCCAAACAAAAATGCACTTTGCTACTGTGTACACTTTATTAAAACCAAAGCAGACTGCAGCAGGTTTTTCTTTTTCATGACAAAGACAAAAATTATTTGGATTCCAGAAGAACATGCAGGATAGAACAAAAACTCCTACCACCTTTTTGTTAAGGTAGCGGCATGAAAAGGGAACTTTAGATCTGCAATTTACATAGTAGCAAATGGAATGTTTTTAAACACAATCATCCTAATTTAAGAAACAAGGCTTCCAAAATGTACATAGTGTTTTTTTACATATTGAAGCAAAAAGTTCAAATGTCAAGGCCTTCTCCTTTTTTCCTATGGTGTTGGACAGTGTATGTATGAAGGTCAATATTCTTCACTGCAGCTGAAAATGAGAAAGGAGTAGCTGTAGTGTGGAGTTGGTTAGCTTTACTAAGATTGAATAACAGAGTAAAAAATGATTCTGCCTGCTGTTGGCAATGGAGGGGTTTTGTAACTTTTATTCTACCTTCTTCTTTCCAGTTTTTAACTGGAAAAATTATGCTCCCTTGCTCTTCAAAACAGATACATACATGTTCTCCAAAGGAAGGAGCAGTTGTGTAATTCAAAGTGCCAATGTAGCTGCTCTAACTAGAGATGTCTTTTTTCATTCTGTGAACCCCAGAAGAGAAGGAATAAGGTAAGACCTTTGTATATAAAGACTGCACAGATACCTTTGAAATATGAGTGAAAAATAAAGTAAGTGATATTAGAGAAAATACTGAAAAAATTGGAGAATGAGGTATTAAGCAGTTCTCCAGTGTAAATCTGATGTTCCTGCCATCTAGATGAAATCAGAGAACTACAGTAGCAGCCTAGATTTGATCAGCAAAATATGTACATGGTATTAAAAGCAAATCTATTTCTGTTACCTCTAACCATATGCAATCTGGCAGAATTTTCTTTAGTTCAAATTTATTTCAGTTCCTCCTGCCTCAAAATTCATGAACAGCAACTGTACCATGAGGGCAGTATGCTGCTCCACACCTGTTGAGAAGCATGCAGGAATTCTGACATTTTGCTCCTTTTTACTGCTGTCTCTATGTGCTTTGGCCAGTGACATTACAGACACAACTGCACAGCACCAGTTACTAAACTGGGGGGTAAATATGTTGTGACTGTTTCTGCAGCTGCACACTCTGGAACACACTGCCATGATGTCAGTACAGAAAATTTTAACATAGTACCCCAGTATTTTTCCTGGGACGTTTTACAGTAAATCTTGACATCTTTGTTATGCCCACATAAATTGAGATGATACACATGGCTAAAAAAATGTTGCTTATAGAAGTGAGATGCACAGAAGGCACTTTCTAGAGTTTGCTCCAGTTCATGTTAACCAAGCCACTGAAATACCCCTTCTGAAGTTAATTAGCATTTTTCTATTCCTTAATGAAAGGGTTAAGTAAAAAAAGGTTATACAAAATATCTTGAACACATTTTTTAGCCTTAAATTGACAATTTACATGTAAAGAAACAAGACATTCAAAAATCAGGTCTTCTATCAGAACACGAATAACATTTCCAAGGATTCCTTACTTTCAAATTGTTTACATTCTGACACTTTATTTAATTGCTAAAAAGCTTTTCCACACAGTAGCTGTACATGTACTTTTCCCTGTTCACCAACATTTCAGTGTTCAATACCATAGTAAGGTAGAACATAAGTGAACTTGGTCAAAACGATGCATCAACAAGGAATCTGAGAATAAATCACGGCAGAGAACCACCAGCAATGGCATCTCCAGGTTCATGATACCAAACCAGCAGAGAGGAGGTGAATTGAAGTATCATTTCTAAGCTACCAGAGAGGATGATTCTAAGCTATGAGAGGATGACTGAAGGAATTCATGCAATGACAGCATCTAGCTAAGCAGCAGAAGGCATCACTTCAGACTACCGAGCACACAGGGCACAACCAAGCAGGAAGACATTTTGTGATAAAAAAAAAAAATCAACATGAAGTAATACAGCTGCAAATTCAATTTCATCTGAAAATTGCACACAAAATGGAAAATGTTGATTGCAACAGAAACACTAAGACTTGGAACCTAAAATTATAGTGACCTACTCCACCAGTTGTAGACAATGAACTCTGATTCAAAGTCAACTAAAATTCCCAGGCTGGTACAGGAGATACCTTAGAGCAGTGACTTTAATAAAACTAGAAAGGCAAATAGAAAGTGTCCATCTTTTTTTTAAAATTTTCATTATATTGAATTTAGAGGGGCATTAAATTTTAGCAAGTGGGTTTTTTTGGTCATGATGAACATGAAAAGTGATTTTAATTTTCATAAAACCAGATGAATGGCCAAAGTAAGCAAGTTGGAAAGCAGAAAAATTATGGTACATATAAGGTTTCAGTGCTCAAATGAGAAACCAAGAACTAGCATTTCTGTACATCAAGGAAAAACTTCACAAATTTTAAAACCTATGACAAATTACTAAAAAAGTGTATTTTTTCTAGGTCATTTCTGTACAGAAGTTCTACAGGATGCTCTTATTAGGGAACATGTGACACAACATGTGAAAACCTAGGAGTACAATAGTCAGTATCAGAAAGACTATCTTGATGCTTCATGTGTCTCCTAGAATCAAGGACTAAGAACTATGGAATAAAAATTATTTTCTTTTTTGTGTATAAATTATACATTTTTATACACATTGTGTATCTGATTTTGGAATACCTAATGCATACAGAGAACACTACCTAAATTATACAACAAGTCCTTTCTAAAGACATCACTTCTTCAATCCATAAAAAGTTATCTATGACACAGTATGTCGGATCATTTTTTTTTCTTTAGTATTTGCTTTCAAATTCCACAGGCTTTTGTGATGACACCAAGTACTGAAATAATTAATGTTGGTTTGCAAGGATGCCTAAAAATTTTAGAAAAAACAGATATGTGAAAATACTAGCATTAAATCAACCAGTTGACTAGAACATCCCCAACTGAAATAGATCAGCCTTTTGCATGTGTTGTAACCACCCCAGTCAGAAGTTATGCAAAGCAGTCATCTGAAAGTATCTGGCAAAACACTGATGTCAATTAAAACAGTGAAAAAAAGGCATGTTAGGTAACTGTGAACAGATGCAGGTATATATGGGATAACAGAGATAGTTTTATAGTATAATGTACAATTGCAACATTTCATTCCAGAAGCATCACACTAAAATATGGTACACAAAACAAACAACTTCTGACATACACACGAGACTAAAACCAGGTCTGATGTTGACATCTAGTATCGCTCTAGTGGAATTAGAGTTGCTGGAAAAGACAAAACCAGGATGCATTACTAGATGGAATATAAATGCAAAGTAACAACAGTCTCTGTACAAGAAACTCTGCTCAAGCACACCTGAAATGCTGCCTTCCTTTACCGTGTTTCTTCTGCAGCACCTCATCCACAGAAAGAAAGTCTCATGCTTTACAAAGCCCTGTGGCTACATTACTGAGTAACACAAGGGTTTAAAACAGGCTAATGCATATTGCTGCAGAAGAGAATTTAAAGTAACTGTAAGTGGATTTAAATGAGATGCCTCATGAACTATTCAAACTATAGAAGGGTTAACAAACTCAGATGGTACAATTGGAATTGAAACAGACATTTAAGGCAGAAGTGTTTGTCTTAGAACAGTAAACAGAACAAATTGCTAAGCAAGGCCACAAGAGAGAAAACAAAGCCCTGAAGGTTTGTTCAGCAAAGTGATTTACATGTCCATAATTCTCCATGTTCTAATTAAGAAGACGTGAATAAAATAGTGTCATTCATGTTGTGTGTTCCAGTTTAAAACTCCACTGTTTCTCTTTCAAATCAATTCCTCTCTCTGTCTTTGGTGCAATCTCTACCAACACACATAGAATACAGTTCTGGTTCTCATTTTCAAAAACAACTCAGAAAAATAAATTACATGCTTCTCATGATAAAATGCAAGATCCTGATCTGTTTCATGGTCCCATGACATGTTTAGCAGCCTCTGAATAGTAGTTTTAAGTTATTAATTACGTCTGAAGCAGAATCATAATTTGCTGTTATCCCCCCAAATCATTTACTAGTTAACAAGTTTACTTTGGTAGATAAGCTATCTAATAGTCATGATACACTTGTGTTCAATTCAAGAAGTAGTGAAACTTATCTAAGTTTGTAAATTCATATATAGACCTTAGCTTGTAATTGTAACCATGATATGCAGAATTACTGTTTTTCCTGCATTGGAAAAAGACATTGCATCTGTCTTAAAACTAGACAAAACTATGAAATATGGTTGTCAGTTCATGATTAAAATAACATAGTAAAGCAAATTATTTTTAAACATTGTGTTAAATATATTCACATGACCACCATAGTTATACGAAATGGGCACTACTGCAATCACACACTATATGTACATAACATATATGCCACAACAGTTTGCAATGGTTGAGTTTTCACAAACTAGCCAATTTAACCATACATAAATAATCTTGTACCAATTTTTAGGCATTTTAAAAGGAATTAAATTTCCTAAATATATCAGTTCCTCTGCAAAATTAAAAAAAAGAAAATCCTAAAAAGTCAGTGCAAATTGAACTTGTTCACCAAGAGAGATTCTTGTTAAGCTGAGGATAAACAAAGTTTAAGAGATTAAATGAAGAAACTCATAGAATCGCCAACCGCCTTTAGCAGAGGTTAAAGAAGATTAGGAATCAGAAGTCCTGGATCCTATAGCAGAGCCTTCTGTGAGTAACTATGCTGTGGTTGTTGAGGTGGTGGAGGCTGTGGTTGTTGTGGAGGTGCTTGCTGACTGCCTGTGGCTGTCTGTGGCAGAGCTGTAGGCGCTAAGTTATAGTTTGGCACCTGGGACATATTAGTTCCAGCATTCTGATAAGCAGCAACATCAACAGTACCAGGTGGTGGACTATACACTGAAGGCTGGTTAGAGTAGGTACTTCCAGCAACAGAACCAACCATTGCACTGAAAAAAAAAAAAAATTAAAGATATTTAAAGTAGAATTAACAAACAATTTCCCAACAGAATAGCAAAACTTTGTTGCTTCTTCAGTTGTTCTATTTATACACACAAAAATCTCTAACTCTTGACACACTGCATAGTTAAAACTATAGCTAATGAGTATTCCCATTAAAACTCAAACACATTCCTCAGATTTAAACATACAATAGATACTTCCCATGGGTTTAAAATTAGACCATGAATCTATACTTCTGCTTTATTTTAAGGTGCAACATAGAATAACATCTATCTTCCATTCTGTTCATGAAAGAAACCAAAACCCAACAAAATGTTTTAAATAGCAAAATAAATCAGGTGAATATGCAGAAAGTCACTTTATCATTGTATGCTTTACTATCCCAAATTAGTACCTTTGGGGAAAAAGACTAACATTAATGGCTCTCAAAGATCTTTCCCAACTTTTTAGAATAAAATTACTTTCCACAGAGAGTAAACAAAAACAAAAAACCAACTAACAAAAACCTACAAACTTTTTCACAATATGGGTAACTTAACAAAACTTAGCACCTTTGGCCATCTACCCAATGCAGAAAGCCTCTTTTAGCTTCTTTATTTGGGCAAGCTGTATAAGCTTTAGTAAGTATTCATAGCCCATTCACTTCTTTCCTAAAATGAGCAGAATTCTCCCCATTCTTCTGTGGTAAGATCTTTGACAAAGGAACAGTAAAATATACACTCTCAGAAATCATGCAGAGCCAGCCAGAGCAGCAGATAATCGTCATCATTAAAAGTATATTAAAAGTTACTACTAATACTAAATCATGTCTGTATAATTTCTCTATTTTTTTATATAAAAAGTATAGACCTACATAAATTACATATTTTGTATACAGAAAACTAAAAACTAGATACAATTATAAAAACAATAAAAGACCTAAGAAGTTTTTCAGGAATTTTTACTAAATACATTACATCAATAAAAAGCAATCTGGAAATGATTGGACTAAAATATCTTTCAGTTGTGTTTATAATTATGCTTCTGTAATTTAAAAAAGAGGCTCTGTTTAAATTGATTTGAATTTAAAATTACTTTGTGTAAGACGTCTGTGCAGGCTGACCAGGAAGCACTGAGCTGGCAGATGGAGTAACTGTGCCTTGGCTGAGAGAAGGGAGCTGTTCTGGAGGAAGATTGTAACCTTGAATGTGGCCCATCTGTGCACTCCCTGCCACCAAATATGCATTACCTTGAGTTTGCCCTGGATAAACCTAGGAAGTTAAATAAAGCAATATTAGAAATAAAATACAAGAAATTTTGCTATTTAATATCTGATTTTAGAACTTAAAGACATCCTCTCAAATCTATTAGTTTCCTTTTTTTTTTTTTTTGTCTTTCTACTTTTAATTTCCT
>VZRX01012673.1:418764-445303 GCA_013398075.1 Notiomystis cincta
AAACTAAATACATTCTTCCAAAATTATTAATTTCCTTTTTTTTTTTTTTTAGCATTTAGCATTTAAATTACTGAAGTTAAAAATGGCAATTCTTTCGTAGCAGCATTTTCATGTTGAATTATCTATGAGTAGATAGGGGAGAAATTTACTCCTTTGGTTGTTTATTTTCTTTGACCCAATATGCAAAGCCCTGGCAGTTTTATTTTTTTAATTTTATGTGCAACTTAAAGTCCAAGATGGGCTTTTTCCTTGATCAAGAGGCAATGAACAGAAAAAAACTAAAAGCGGCAGAACACCCAAAAGGAGAGACTCCAGAGCTTGTAGCTGAAGAGTTTTATTATTTTTTTACATATTGTACAAAAAACCTGAGAGAAAACACTGCTCAGTCAGTGTGAACTTGATAAGGTCAATGGCTATTAAAGGTTAAATCCATACCTGAGAGCCAGAAACACCAGATGACTGCATGTAATACTGCTGGTTTTGTAGTTTTGCATACATGGAATACATTGGGTCCTCATTCATCAATTTGTTATACAAAGAAAGAGCCTCCATTGCTTTAACATTGAGTTCTGACAGTTCTGAATGTTTCCTAGAAAATATATTTTACAGTTCATTCTACAATTTAGGTAACTTTAGTATAGGACAGGCAATACAGAGAAATTTCTTGAGGTGTGTTAAGTTACATATTCTTACTGCGAAGTGATGCCTGACAAGTCCCAGAAAGTCAAATGGTGCAACACCATAAACAATGGGGAAAAAAATCTTCAGACCTCTTCTCAGAGAAACTACTAATAAATACACCTATTTTCTTTGCCAGTATTTACAGAAATTAAGATTTTATCAAGTAACAACTCTGGTATTTCTAAGAATGAATTTTATTTTCAGTCAAAGCATGACTTTTTTTTTTTACCTGTCTATATCCTCCAATTTTTCATCTATGAGAGGTCCCATCTGGTGACACATTGCTAGAACAGAAAGACAGTAAAATATATCAGAGTAATAAATATTTCCATACTGCAGTCAGAAAGCAATAAAAAAAAAAATCAGGTAGAAATAGATGCTAGTCTTTTTTTTTTTTAGTTCATTACTATAATCTGTACGTCAAAAAAATTTTAGTAACAGAGGTAGTGTCATGAACAATTTAAGAATGAGACCCAGCTGAAGTTTTCAGTAGTGGTAAATTTAAAAAGTATATTTTAATACAAAAATAAAGTGGAAAAAAAAAACATTTAACACCCAGGAAGTATAAAACTGAAACTATTTTGCATAAAAAAGTTCAAGTAATTCGAAAGGTGATCTCTTCTTCAAGGAAGATTTGCCACTGCAACCTAGAGCATGGGCTCATCTAGCTTTACTACAAAAAGACTATGAAAACAATGAAGGAGAAAGCTGGTTGCAATGATTCAATCATCTGCACATCAAAGACTCTAACAGCACATTGGTCTCACTAGAATCCTAACTGAGGGAAGGGGAGGTTTCAAACCACTGACATGTGCAAAACCCAACACAAAAGCTTACCAGAAGCAGAATGAAAAAGCATGAAAATACACAAAAATGCACCCCATGCCTCCTTTCAGCACAAGGACATGGGACTCATCTAACTGCCAAGCAAACCATGGCTAATTAGCAGAAAGGCAGAGTTTGTCAAATGAAAAATAAACAGACATGGAAGCCGCAAGGGAAATTCTGGATATTAGAAATGCAGAAGGTCCTGAAAAAGTCTGACCCATGGTGAGTGAAAGGACATCATTACTGAGTTCCTTGAAGGCAACTCCAGGTGAAAGAGGAGTTGTATGAGAGGTACCCATCTGCTTCTTTGAACCTGGGATCAGTAATACATGGGCAGAAATGCTGGGAAAAGATGTAAAACTGTCAAAGTTCTGCCAACTTTTATGCATAGCCTGAAGTGTGACAAAAGGCATGACAAGGATTGCTTAGATGTCTGTTAACATGATGACTGCTCTGCTGCCAACCACAAACCCTGGGCTCCTGAACATGTTAGGATGAGCTCTCCATTTCAAAGACATTTGTGACTGGACATGTGGATGGCGGAAGAAAATGAAGTGGTTTTTCTGTCAAATGTCGATCAGCATCTGCCACCACTGGTAGGAACCAAGGATTCAAAACAGATCTACAGCAAAATTTTCAGAACCTATGCCAAAAACAGTAGTTCACCAAAGCCTAATTAAATGTAGAGAGAGTAATCTTGAATTGGCATTGCAGAACTATATGTAGCCACATGTTTGGCTGTTGCAGGTGCTGGGCAGTAATCATCTGACCACACTACTGCTTTCAGATTCTAGGAGCAGTCCTACAGTTCGATATAAAATTCAACATTGCTTTAATGATCTCACAATGCAGTTGTGAATGAAGCAACTCCTAAAGTAAGCCATATCTGTAGGCTGGTTAACAAGCATACCTTTAATTTCTTTGCCTCTGTCCTGGACCAGATATAGGCAATCTGCTTCTTAGACAACAGCCTCTATAGCTATATTTGGGACTTGAAAGAATAAAACCAGTCATATTTCTTTTTACCTCTCTTTAGTTTCAGTGGAACTAGAATATGTGCAGACATGTCACTGATGTGATTTCCTAGAACAGGATTCATTTACAGGCATGATGAACCAGATTGGTGTAGAAAGATGGGAGACAGCTAAAAGTTTAGAAATCTATGCATTTTTAAATTATTAACTTCTAGATAGATGTAGAGACTGCCATTTTCTTAACAAAGTCTGGTACCATCTGAATTATCAGTTTAAGCCTGTGTTCTGTCTCATAATTGGGAAGTTTCCTTTCTCCCTTCTCCATATTCCATTCCAAAAATTTTGGTGCATCTATCAACCTAGGTAAAATGATCTATAATGCCTCTATGAAGAGCTAGTCTGAACAATTTGACTCTAAAAGAGTAGGATAATTTGTAGCACTCTATTTGTTAATATGCAACTCCTACAGAAATACACATGCAAGTGAAAAGCATGTGAGACACCCACAGATCTATTCTAAACCTTAGTAGAATTTCTGCTTCCTCTCATGGAATCTTCCTGACACTCCTTTCGTCATTCATGCTGTGCTACTCTATGAAGGAAAAAAATAATGAATGAGTAAGATTGAATTAATTATTTATGTGTCTTGAAAAGGAAAATAATACAGGAAATAGTTTTCTTTAGAGAGAAGTAGGCTTGTTTTAGTGTTAACATGTTGCACTTTGGTCTTGTAGATGTGGGAAGTGAGAAGACAATTATGGCTCAGGCACTTTTCTCAGGCATGCTTCTCGCATGCACATGAAGCTGAAGTAGTTTCAGCTTAGTTTCAATTTGTGTTGATACAGAAAATTACCAGAGAGGAAAACAACAGTGAAAAAACTCATTCCTTTTCGTTACCCTCAAGATGAAGCAATTCTGGGAGGTCTGGCTGGTCATCAGATGGATCAGCACTTTGTAACATCTGCAAGAGTTGGTCCATTTTATCCTAGAATACAAATTGTATAATTAGGGCAAATGTGGCAGCAAGGGAGTTAGCACTTTCAGGATAGTAAACTAAAGCAGCTGTTCACAATAGCTATTTTGATCTCTTGGCACTTGAGAATCATCTAGACTAACTTCAAGAAAATACAAGTGATACATACTACTTTACAGGAATGAAGATACTTGAACAAAGAAAAGCTAAATGAGAAAAATTAGTGGTAACAAGTGGAATGTGCAAAATACTCCTTTATTCCTAAGAGTCCTTCTAAACAGTATTTTCTGAGCAGTTCCCCTTTTTCCAGCCTAGTTATTACATATGCAATACCACCACCTAGTGGGATTAGTGGAAATGTTTCGACTGAACTTCAAATTCACTGAAAAGCATTTTTAAGGGCATGAGACCTGTTCAGTATATGAGCCATGTCATTACCAACGTCTATGGAAGTGTTGGTTTAAGATGATGTTTGTAGGCTTTTCAAGGTTTGACTTCAGAAAAAGTCAAGCTTAAGTAAGGAGTTTAAGTGCAACTCTTTTATAATAAAAATATCAAAGGTTAGAAAATAAACAGGTGTAAAGTCTTTGAAAAATATGTCTTGGAGTGAACTATAGTGGTTAATGAAACATTACGCATAAATTATTTTTAATCATTTTTGTAGCTGAGCCTACATCAGGCTGAGTTACATAGGTTGTATGAAAGTAGAAAATAAAACCATGTTTTGCCCTCCTTAAACCATGAAAAGGTGTGGAAAAGTCAAATTAACTACTTCCTTGAAAATTATACTGTGGCAAACCTGAAAACAAAAGGAGACACTAAAACAAAGATCAGCAATGGACTCACAGAAAACAAAAGCTGGAAGGCACCTCAAGGCAGGCTTGAGATAATCTGTTTCAGCAGATTACAAACTAGTGTGTCTTGGGAAGAAGAGTTTTTGAGGTGGGACTTAAATAGGACTTTAAGAAGGCAGTAACTGATTTCTCATTTCAAAAACAATGACGGAACTCAAGCCGAAGTGAAAAAAAAACAGAGGAAAAACTTCCTGGACTGAATGTTCCTGGAAACTCTACAGGATCACTGTGGTGAGATTGTAAATATCTTACTAAATATAACTTCAGAGCAACAGAATTTCAGACTTTTTAGATGGAAAGAAATGTTTCAGTCTGAGGGTAGGGAGTGGTGGTTATACTGGAAATACCCATCTTGACTGCTGTCTTAGATTTATCTCTGTGGTATCCTGAAGTACTTTAATCATTTGAAAGTAGATGTGCCACTCAACAACAAGATTCTAGCTTGGAGGTAAACAGATGTACAATCCCAGAGTAGGGCCTGAAATGGAATGCATTTCCAAATTCAGTTTCAGAAATTCTTAAGAACATCAAGACTCTTAAACAAAAGAGAATGGTGCAGATCTTTTTTTTATTACTTTAAAGAAATCTCTCTTCCCATTCTCTTTTCATTATATTTTTGAAGTACAGGATGAAAGGGTTAAACATCACATATTTAAATATCCCAGCAGTGCATTTAGTACCAGTCACTACTTTTACCATGCTTACTTCATCAATATAAACTGGTTCTGGCTCAGGTTCTATTGTCTCTACTTGAACTTCATCACTGAACTGCACTGTTTTCTTCTCAGCTTTCACTGTAAGATAAACAGCCAGGTTTAATTTTATAAAAGAAAAAATAAACAATGACATAAATATTATATAATTAGTTTATTGTCTAGGTTCCTTGCATTTGAAACCTCTACTGTGAAAATGTTAAAAATTAGTATTTTATTGACTTTTAAAACCACAGACCTAAATAATTTTCTTTAAATCACATTTAAAAAAAATTAGTTCACACAAGGTCAACAGAAACACGTTTTAGCTAGTAAATGGCTTTATCATAGTCTCCCTGCACATAAACATACATATTAAAAAGTCATCAGGATAAATGACTCAGAAAGAGTGATTGGAAACAATAGGGCTAGCAAGTCAAGTTTAAGATAAAACTGATAAAATCATCTATGACAAATTGAGCCTTCTTTTCTCCAGAGCAAAGTACAGAATCGAAAGGTCTCAAGTTTCTCTATTCCTTATTCACCAAATCCTATCTGCAAAGCATCTCATTCCTCTGTGTGGAAACCAGCACAAAAAAGCTCTATATTTAGCAAAAAATACAACTCTTATCACACTCTCCTATTAAATAGTCTTAAAATATCACAAATGTTTGCTAAAACATGTAATTCTGCTGACCTGCTCATACTTCTAGAACCCTCAAACTGAGATCATAGATGATTAATCTTGCAAACCTACCAGATTTGCAGAAATCAGCTCTAGAATCTTGAAGTCTTGTCTGATATTTAATATTTTTATTAAATATTTAAAGTAGGTTGATGGATATAAAGAGACACAAGTAAATAAGCTGTATACAGAAAATCCTCTGTCCACTATGCACATGTACATACCCACAGTGTATAGGTTTCTTGAACTATTTGAACACTGAATCTGTCTCCAAGTCCTATCTGCCATGGGGCCTTCAGTTTCACCTAAATTCGATCTGCACATTGCAACTGGACAAAAAGGCAATTTGGGGAAAAAAAGCTGCTGTTGCCCACGTTTATCTAGGTGTCAGTGGAATGATTCCATGAGTCTCAAAGAAGCTGCTGACAAAGGCAGCAGCAGACAGCAGCATTTTCCAGCAGAAGACAGTTTGGGCAACCTTGGTCTGACTTGTTTGTGAGAGCATAGCAAGGGCTCCTCAAGTTTCACTTCAATTATCACATACACTTGCAATTAAACTCCATCATAAGGGAAAGGAAGTCACCCCTGAGCCATGGCAGAGTTTAACATATATACATAACTGTAACATTACTTACTCATTTCAGGCTCAGCAGAAAGATCAGCTGTTACAAAATTAGATGGAAACAATCCTATACCTTGATGAGTTTCACCTTTCCACCAATTTGGATCACTAAAGATAAAAAAAATAAATAAAGCCCTCATACATCAAACAACCCATACTCACATGGCACTTTCCTAGGAATTGCACAGTAAAGGCTTTTATATTTCTAGCACATAAATATAATTTGTATATATGCAGAAATCTTCACACAAGAATTTTTACACAAATACATTTATTTGTAAAAAATCTAGGAGATAACAAAATAAAATATTTAATATAAAAATATGTTTCCATTCATTGTATTCCAAGGTATGCTTCTACATGGAAGATATAATTATTTCTAATTCACTTTTACAGTTTTACATAGTTCTAGAAGGAATTCCATATAACTTACCTGTCATCAAGGATAGTTATAAGTTCTCCAGCTTTAAAAGTTAGTTCATTATCTTCAGCAGCCTCAAAATCGTAGATTGCACGAACCTTTCGGCCCTCGTGTTTGTGGTTTGTTAAAAGGCTTGAGGTGCTTGGATACAAACTGGAAAGTGTTGTTTGCTGTTGCCTTTGTTCTTTTAGTGACAGCTCGATAGCTACAAAAGAAGAGTTACTCAGATGAAAATATTGTATAAAAATGGGTTGATTGATATGAAAATTTAATTCTGTGAAAATTTTTAGTATAACTCTATTCCTGTCTTTCTCTTAGAATTAATGGTAAATAACAGAGAGAGCAGAATTCTGCCTGTGGATTTACTGAGGCTTCCAACATGGACAGGATGAACAAATAGCATTTAAGCACAAATGGAATAACTCCACAAAGTCATCCAATTTTTTTTATTATATTATTGTTATAATCTTGAACTGATGTAAAATATTTATATTCTTTACATCTTATATTGTGTTGAACTTTTCCAGATTGCTTGAAACATTTAAAAGGTACAACTGTTCCAGTGCACACTGGTTCTCTGTTAGATAGGAGCTTATAGCCTGGATTCACAGAATCAGATTTACACAGACTGGCTGAGGTTGGAAGGCACCTCTGGAAGTCTTGTTCAATCCCCTGTTCAAACAGGGTCACCCCAGCTGACTGCCAAGAACAACTTTTTAGTATCTCCAAGAATAAAGACACCATGATATCCCTGGGAAACCTGTGCCAGTGCTTGATCACCTTCACAGTAAAGTCCCTCCTTAATTCATAATTTAAAAAATAATTCTTGCTTAAACAAGCAAAATTTTTCCTCTCCCTTTGTTTTTTTTCTTCCTATCATTCATTGAATAATTTCACATTTCTGGGTCATTTTCAATTAAGCTTGACTGAGCAGAGAAGTTTCACACATATTAAACTCAGCTCAAGTTTGCAGAAAAAAATAGAGCATATTTAAGAAGGGACAGGGTGGACACAAACAAGCATTATGAAACTCATGTGGATTTGCTTCTGAGACACAGATCTCTTTAAAAATAGACTTTGGTGGGTTGGCTGTTGAAAAAACCATTAGTAACACATGTAGATTGGCCAATGTTCATTTAAATAAATCAATATGCATCATGCCAGCAAATAAATGCACCCACCTTTAGCTAAATCTTCCTCTTCCTTTTTGGTGGCTACTGTACCAGGATCTTTGGCAACTAGGGCTGGACTTGCTTTTGCCTGTTCAGCAGCCTAGCCAGAAGTAAAACATGTAAAAATCAATCCAACAAAAAACTGATAATGCATTAAGTTCACCAATTTGATTTGTATTCATCTGGTATATAAAAATCAAAGAAAATTTTTATTAATGTGAGGTAGTTTTCATTTTGTTTGCCAAACATTCTAGAATTCATGACTACAAACTGTAAAATACAGAGCTGAGGATAAAAAGAATTTGTGACACACTTTGAAAACAACCACAAAAATCTAATATACCTGTGAACCAATAGCTGGGAAAGTAACTCCTTGCTCCTTAAGATTTTTTATCATAGCAGATATTAAACTAAGCTGTGGGTCATTCTTGAATTCATCAGTCCATTCCACCATAAGGGCTTTCAGCTTTTCACAAACTTTTGGATGACCCTGCATGGACAGTACAAACCAGTTAAATAATGTAGGAATCTGATCTTAATTTCAAGTAATTGCATGTTAGTATTAATATATAACATATGGACACTTTATTTTGTAGTCAAGTTTAGCATTTGATCTTTATTAGAAAGGGAGAATAATACATCAGCATTGTGTTTGTACCAGTACACTACAGGATGTGCTAGGCCCAAAATAAAGTAAAAGAAGGCTGCATAGAAGCCCTGTTTTATCTCCATTTCATCATATTTGTATTTAGTGTTTTACTGATGTTATTTAAAGTGAAAATACAGTACTTTATTTATAAATTAACACACCACACCTCCCCCAAACAGAATATCTATGTTAACCAGTATGAAGTGGCATTCAGGAAGTTCTGAAAGCCACAGTCATTAGAGTAACCTCTCCTTCCTCTCCCAGTCCTCCAAAAGTAGATTCCATTCCACTTTCAGATCACCCCAGTTCTCTACCTGATTTCACTTACAGATAAAACATATAAATCAATGCAATACATTACCTTATTCAAGACATTGCTTACTTCACTGGCAAAATCTCTTGAACAGACTTCTAAATGAAAGATTTTGCCACAGTTTGATACACATGCTCCTAGAAGCTAATGAAAGAAAGATTAAAACTCAGAGATTTCTTTTGCCAGTATAACTTTTCAGGAAGAAAAATCTCTGCACTGAAAAGAACCTACCGTTAACGCTTGCATAGCGACGTGCGGATCTTTATGGTTCACTCTCTTCATAATCGAGCGGAGGCAGTCTTTAGGCCTGAAGAACACAACACAGCTTTCAAAACATGCAAGGAATGAGCATTTCCCATTGCACACATGACAGTGCTGACATTAACAGACAGCAAGATCTCCTGAACATAGTCAGTAAATTATTTAGTAGCTTATAAGTGCAACGTTTATAAAATAAATTAACAATGTAAACAGTTGTAGTCGTTTCTACCTGTAGGATTTATAGCTCTCAATTATCAAAACCTCTAAGTAATTTATACTACCTTTTGTACTTAGAGCAAATTACTGTAAATACTCCAGAAATGCATAAAATCCCTTACAATTAGAGAACTGGAATTCTCTGTAGTCCATGCACCTACTCCTCTACATTCCACATATATATGTAAGAACATTTCCTTACATACTGATCTAACAACACCCTTTTATTACTTTTATTTTGAATTACTACCATGTTCCTCAGAGTCTTTTAATCTACAGAATAACACTCCTAAAGACAACATGTAATGAACCAATAATTTCTTAAAAAACCCTGTTAAAACAATCTACATTAAAGTTTAAAAACAATTAAATACAGAATTCAAGTCTTACCTCTGTTGTGGTGGACAGAAATAACATGAAAAGCAACTTAACAAAGAATTTGAAAGGGGGTTTCAGAATGTTTAGGATATTAAAATCTATGTGAGTTTCTGTTACTTTTTTCTGTCTATAAAAATAGTGGAAAGCTGAGCCAGATTGAGGTAGGAATTATCATGGGCATATAATCATTATCTGTTGAATAGCCCTGAAAAGATAACCCTGGAAGAGGGTAAGTAGAGAAAGAAGAAAAGGTAAATCTAAACAAAGAGATTTTTCACATTTATGGAGTTTACACATTTATAGCATGGTTGTCTTGAAAGTAAAAGTATTTTGCTGTCAAACTGATATCTAAAAACCAACATGAAACTCAGGTATAAGTTACACCACTGCTTGGCTATACTATATTTGGCAGTGTCTACATTTTACAGAAATGTCCACCTCATATTTAGTGGTACTAATTATAGAAAGTGCTGTCACACAGCACAAGTACATATCATTCAGTGTATTCAGTGTATACCTTCATACACCAATTATTACAGAAGAAGGCTTTAAGGCAAGTACCTCCTTTTATCTCTTAATTAACCAAGACTTCTCCTGTGTTCACTCCAACTGAGAAAGAATACGAGCTAAAATTGCCAGAAATAACAGCTGTCTTTAACAATTAATTTCTGAGTAGGATTAACAATGTGATATGACTGCAAGCTCAAAAAAGTGTTTGCCCATTGTTAAACCAGTATTTATAAAGGCAGGGTGCAGGATCAAGAGCTTAGCAGTTTACGAACAGGACTTTTTTTACAAAGAAATCCAATGTCTTATTAAAAGTAACAAGGAAGCCTCAAAGCCAAATGATCATTCACATGTCTCAAGTACAACCTTCTTGTTCATGTATTTAACAGAAATTATCAATACTTGAGTGTTAAATGTTTTAACATGCTCAAATGTGTAAAATAAGAAACCTTTTGATTACATGTATATAAAAAAATAATCCAGGCATACCAATCTTTAGTCACAGAGTAAGAAAATCTATTCTAGACAGGACTGTAATTCTTATTTTTACTTCTAATTAATTCATCACACAACTTAGTGTGTAAATTATGAGAAGCATTATGCAGAAACCAGAGGGAAGCATGAACCCTATGAGTGTAGAATTCTGTCCAATTATTAGGCATCTCTCCAACTCACACTATACAAATATTTGACCACAGGTTCACTCCACTGATGCTATGATCAGAATTTCAGAGGCACCACAATGAGTAGCAATAACTAATAAGTAGGGTGAAAATATTGCCAGATACAATAGAAGCTATGCATCATATGGTATCATATACCAATATACATCCAGAAAATATTCATAATAAATTTCAGATTTAGTTTAAGAAAATAAAAAATCTGACTGTATTTTATTTGACAAAGACACAATTAGCAGCATTTGCAATTTAAAATACTACTCTGCACAAAACATTTCATCTATGTTCAGGAATTTATTTTTCATTTACAGTCTAAGGTAACTCTGTGGGACTCAGTTTTCCTTCTTGCTCCTTCAGAAACAGACTGGTCATAAAACTTCCTGGTCAGCGTGCTAGACACACACTGCAATGACAATGTAAAATGCTATTGAGATTGTGTAATTTGAGGGGAAAAAAAATAGAAAACACATTAGAAAACTATCAAGTAAGCAATTTTGCTGTTCTCTCTTGCGTGAACAGGCACAAAAACAACCAAAGAAGAAACAGCTAACCAGAACACTGACTTGCTGAGGCAGTGATTAATCCTTAAGGAATCAAGACAAAGTTAGGCAAGCAGCAATACAGACAAACCACTTCTCAATGACAATTTTCCAATACCCACCCCCAACAGAGAGTGCTGCAATGAACATTTCTATTTTCTCAACCCTTGGTGTAGTCTCTCAGTCACTGACTCCATTTTTTTTCAGCCACCATTTTTTTTTATTGAGCAACTTTTCTGGAAAAAAACTGAAGTTGTGATAGTTCCAGTGTAGACTGATATGTCTCATGAAATAAACAGTACAACAATCTCAAAACCAAATGCAAACACAATTAGAGTTAGGAACTAGCTAGCACTGAAATGACTGAAGAATTTGTTAAAATATACCATTCCTCTCCTTTAATTTTTCCTTTTATTCTGTTTAATGAACCATTCAATTTTTATAACGTTATTTTATTCTGAGATGATAAACTATAGAGTCAGTTTTGTAAACATTTTGATGCAGAAAAGCAACACTATACAAAAATCTATACATTTCCTGTAGTCAGATTTAAAATACCAAATCAAAAACAATCATAGAATACCCTGAGCTGGAAGGGACCCCCAAAGATCACTGAAGTCCAACTCCTCTTCCTGCACAGGACAGCCTTAAGAATTACACCATGTGATTAAAAGGTTTTAAACAAACAAGTTTTCAAGAGTGCTGTACAAAAATAGGAGGCAGAAAGGATTGCCTCTAACAGTAAAAGTTGTTTTAATCATGTTTCCATGTTGAAAAAGCAATTTGCTCACTGAGCTAATATTGGCAAAAAACAGGATGTAAACAATGTGATGTGCAACTGCTGACCTGTATGAGTTCCTAAAAGAAATTCAGAGATTACAAAAATGTGTCATCACTAGGCAAATTTTATATCATCTTAAGGACCTGATATGCAAAATGTGCAGAAAGTATTAAGTTAATTATATACCACATAAAGTAGTATTTCCTATAGGCTATTGTAAACAAGTCATATTGTTTTAAAATATTGATATATTTTCTGTGTTTGCTGTGTTTTCTATAAAACTTCTAATAACAAGTATAATTATGACATTCATGAAAAACAGAGAAAGTCAAAGAGGGATTCAGTCAAATTCTAACTTGCTAAAAAGCTGTTTTAGTTGTTTGGATTAAAGGAAGCAAGATAACATTTTCAGCAATTTGTAATTCTCAGTACTGAAAGTATCACAATGTAAAAATAACAGTAGCAATTATGTTATGGAACTGTAACTAATTTATCTTGAGAGAAATTGCAGCACCTTTGTAGCATAACAGGTTTCCAACAATTAATCTGGATACAAACAAGTTGGCAGACAATGTACATACCAGAAGTGCTACTTAATGAAAAAGTGGGGTTTTAGGCTGCTGTGGCTTCAGGTGTAAGACAATCCACATCTAGAATGCTGCAGGATGCAATGGAGCTTACAAGTACTGGTACAAAGAAAATCCATAAAGGAGAGATTTTGTAATCTAAATTGCCAAGAACAGTAACAGACAGCATGTACTGGAGCAGAACTGGTTAAAAGATTAAAGTGGATCCCAGTTAAGAAGACTTGCATCCTTGTCAGAGGAACTTAAACTACAGGAGAATTTCAAACAGCTAAGCATATCTCATTTAAACTTCTTAATGGGAAATATTGTCTAGCTTTACCTTGCTACTGCATGACATAATCCATCAAAAACAAAGAAAACCAATTCTCAGCAAGTTTTAACAAAATCTGAATTTAAGCAAGGATTATTACAAGCAGGATAAATACTACAAAGATTAAAGTCCCACTTTTCTTTTATGAAACTGTTTTATTAAGAGAAAGACTAAAATACAAACACACAAAAGAAAAAGACCAAAACCAACAGAATCCAACCTCACAAATCCTAACAGGAATTCAGCTGCACATTACCAGAAGATCTCTAGCTTTGTCTGTACTGCTGCCTCTTGCAGCTACACACATTGGAGCACTGTTCAGGCTATGTTGCTGTGAGACTACATTTTATCTGTGGAAAGGCTTTCAGTGATTAAACAGAATACTGAAACATTCAATAACATAGTTACTGTTACAGGCTGAGCATCAAGGAATAGAAATGCAGTTTTACATACAAAAACTAATATGAATTATTATTAACAAGTTGCCAGCTGTTATCTGTTGTGTGTATAACTACAGTAATACACAACAGCACAGAAGTCTCAATACACTGTGCTATTTTTAAGTACTCCTCCAGAGACCATCTCTAATCCCAAGGAATAAGCTTATTTGCAAACCTGTCCTTTGGAACCAAAGCCAGGTGGGACTTTGCTGTCTGGCATTTCATACTGTTTCTGGCAGTTTTACAAGGCAATCCAAGTAATTCTCAGAGAAGCCTTTCACAGCATCAGTGGCAAAATTCTCTTCTTGAGTCTGTTCCTCACCTGAATTGCTACAAGGAACGCTTTGAGAAGGTGTATTTAAAACATTTTCAAACTCTAATACTACACTGACTGAAAGCACTACAAATACACTGAAATTATGTCTTTAGACTGTATTTTTGAGTTGCTAGCTCAAATTATCAAAGTAAATTCATGCAAAAATTCTATGAAAGAGCTCAGTAAATCAATAATGAAAACATAAGCAGTCCATATTAAGATGTATTTAGTTTATTATCACATCTTCAAAATGTACATTTATCAAAACTCTGATGAAAGAGAATAGCTTCTGAAAACAAGAGGAAGAAGCACAAACCCTTGTTTTCTGTGACAAAGACACTGTGGTCTGATGGCGAGAACAATGGAGGGCAGCAGATGTTTTGATGTACAGCTGAAGCCTTTGTAGTCTCCTTATCACACAGCTGGTGAAATACAGGCTGGATAAAGGGGTGGAAAACTGGTCTCCTAGGCTCAGAGAGTTGCTACCTGTAGTGCAAATTGCAGCTAGCAGGCAGTATCAAGGAGTCCTTCAGAGATTTCTGCTGGCACCAACTGTGCTGTCAGTAACTTACTGACCAGAGCAAGTTGAAGGGGAACCATCAATATACTGGAGAGCATGGCTAATGCTCAGAGGGACCTGGACAGGCTGGAGAAATGGGCAGACTGGAAGCTGAACAAGGGTAAGGTATTGCATTTTAAATGAGGCCAGGAGCCGACCACATGAAAAGCAGTAAAGGACCTGCAGGTCCTATTGGGTGAGAGGTGTCAGCAGTGCAGCCCGGCAGCAAAGACAACCAACCACATCCTGGCTCCAAATACTGGTCAGCACAACCAGCAAGGTCAGGAAAGTGACTCTTCCTCTCCATTCTGCACTTGTAAGATTGCATCTGGAGCACTTTGTGCAGTTTGGGGACTCCCAGTGCAAGAAGGCTACTTACACACTGCCCTAAGTCCAGTGGATAGCTGCCAGGATGGGCAGGGAGGGTCACATACAGGGAAAGAAGGGAGAGGTGCTTTCAGCTTTGAGAAGAGCAGACAAAAAGTGGGCCTTACTGCTTTCAACAACCAGTTAATCAGAGAATACACAGAAGATGCAGCCAGACTCCTTCTTAGAGCTGCACAGTCATGGGACAAGATGCAACAGACAAGTTGAAACAGGGAAAATTGTAATCAGATTGCAGGATTATTTTTTATTTACTTACATAGTAAGTAGAACTAGTTAAGTACTGAAACACATTGCTCACAGAAGTTGTGGAACCTTTGACCTTGGAGGCATTCAAGATTCGACACGGTCCTGAGCAACCTGATCTAATTAGACCTGTTTGAAGCTGGGGGGTTGGACTAGATGACCTCCAGAGGTCACTTCCAACTTAGATTATGATTCTGTAAGAAAAATGTCTCATGAAGCCTCCTGGGTTTGCAGTGGTACTGCTAAACCATGTCAATTTATTTCATCTGTTACATTGGTGAAAAGCCGTACACAAGTCCTAATTTTAACAGATCAGCCACCATCTCCAAAGGAAGGATTGCAAAATATTTCAGCAGAAACCCCATACATTTTCCTTTTGCTTGTAATCAATTTAAGTTAAATTCAGCTGTTGCAGAAGTTTATAAAAGATAACAAAAAATTCATTCCTCTCACTTGGGTATGAGACTGAAATAACAGAATTTAAAAAGTTTGAGGAGGAAATTCCTGAAGTCACTTACCCTGTGCGTGACTGTCCAACTTTATCACAGATGTCTAAGATGAGGCCCCAGTCCTCTGCAGTGTTCATCTCACTGGTTGCTTTCTCTGATAAATAAAGTACAATTAAATCACAACACAAATTTTTTAAAAAAATTGTCAACAATGATGTTGAAATACTACCTCTGTGTATTGCTAAATGTATGACATATCCCTATATATAATAAAATCCATATATTAACTATGTTGTATCTAATTATTTTTAATTTTCTAATGTTCACTTGTGACCGTGAATTTTAATTAATGAGCAAACATATTTTGATGTTGTTTTACCACATAATAAAGATGCATCCAGAACATAACACAAGTAGGATAGCTACAGATTTTTTTTCCCATTTGAAACTATAAAGTTTAATAGGATATGAATACCCCAAGCATTAGTTCACTGTTTGCAGAGTCAGATAAAACTGAATTTATCACTTTCCCAGACACCAAACTGCTGTGCCTTGCATTTCCCTTCATGTACTACATCTCAGTAAGAAGGATTTAAAAAGCCATCATAATCACGAAACTTTTATCTTCCCATTCTTATTTCTGCTTTGGATGCCATATTTCACTGCTTCTTTTTAGCCATAAAGACTGCTAAACCAAAGTTAATCTCAAAGAAGCCACTGGGACTATTCCTTCTGAATTTTTTGAATAGGACAAGAGTCCCTGGTGAAGACTAAAGAAAGGATGTGGAGAAGAAACAGATTCAATGTCAGAAGAAAAAAGAGACTCCCTCCCTATTTCTCCCCCAGAAAAGCTTAGTTACACTAAGGACAATAACAAATAAAAGCATTAAAGGAAAAGAAAATTATTGAGCCTTACAATGCAGCTCAGTAGAAGATTACCTAAATACTGATAGATCAGATCAGGACTGGAGAGCACAAGGGAATGCACAAGCATTTTCAGTTAGTAACCAAAAAGTAGGAAATTGGCCCAGAATAAGACAGAAGCTTTGTTTCCCATTCGTGCTTCATCTAATGTTTACAGCTTGATCTACAAAACCCAAAATATGTCTCAGCAATGAGTACCATCCTTCAGGGAATGTTTCAGACTACTTAGTTTTATGAAAGGAACCAAGTATTTCCTATAAAAACTTACCAGCCAGGAAAGACTCATTATCTAGATGAGCACTGGCAAAAATTGCAAAGAGAAAGACAAAGCAAAACATCTAACCTTCAAAAAGTACAAGGATTATTCATATCAAAGTTGATGGCTTTTCTTATGTATGAGTTTCTATGTCATAGAAATTGACATAGGTTACAGTTAAATAATTTCTTAATTCAGAACAAAATGCAGAAAAGCAAAACTCTATGGTTATGTGCTCCCAAAGTATTTCTGAGGAAAAATTCAACACTGACACTTATGCAACTGAAATGATAACACATCAGCTGTACTGCTTGATGCAAGGAAACGGGCAAAACAGTACAGGGGAATTCTAAATAGAAGTTAGTTACAATTCTGTATGTTCTCTCAGATAAAGGGCACTGCCTCTTCTCTCTAAACCCTATCAGAAAACTTGTCTGATTAGAAAAAGCAGTCATAATCAACAGAAATATCAAAACTTTTGGGTAGACACCATGCTAACATCTAGAACTCACATAAACTTGCTCATCAACCAACCACTTCATTTTCCTTTCAGTCTGCTCTGGTTCCAAATCATGCTAATGACTAACAATCACAGAAATCTGTGTTTTTCCATAAAGACACTGGAACTTAATGCCTTGCATGAACCATTGCAGGCCAAGGCAGCCTTCTGAAATCGCAGTCCAGGCACACAACAGCTCTTCTGCTACCAAAGACAGCCTCAGTATTGCAGCACCAGAACTGCTTTTTTGAAGCACAGAGTTGCCTACACTGCATTCCCCAGCCTGAAAGCAGCTGATAAGCACAGTCCAGAGACACATGAAACAGACCACATGGAGGCAGTTTACTTCCAGCACTCCTCTGTTTCAGTTGGTTGCCAGTTCTACTGGAGCTGGACCAGCTCCAGCCCAAGTGTGCCTGCACAGTTCTCTCCAAAGCCTTAAGTTCCTGCCGGGCTCCGAGCTCACAAACCCAGACTGGTCACCCATCCTAATGCAGCACTTCAGTTAGGACAAGCTTCAGAGAGAGATGAGCAATCCAGTGGAACTGAAACCTTGGTCTTTCCCATTGTTCTACATAACAGACAGTTGTCTGTATTTCTGACAACAACTGATCCTTCTTTGCTCACAGTGTCGACAGAGAGAAATGGCATAGCAATCAGTTATGTCTTCTACAAACCAGGGAATAAACTAATGCACGCTTAATGTTTCAGTATAACACAAACTGTGCTCTGGGCTAATTTAAATACTTTGGCTAAACTACCAGTAAGATAGTGATTGATGAAATCCCTGATCCACATTAACCACACCAATCGCAGCCTTTATTTTAATTCTTAATGAAAACATTTTGCAAATTTATCCATGAGTACAATTACAAGTTTTCTGCTATGGCCATGTTCCTTGTTGGCAGTTGAAAGTAGTCCTATATAACAAGTGCCATTTGCTTGCAATGCCTTGCCCCTTGTTAGTCAGGGTATTTCCTCCACCAACAAACACTAGATAGTTTCTTACTACATTTCAGCCTGAAAACAAATTTCACTGTATATTTTCAGTCTTGTGTAGTAAGCAGTCATTCAGTAATTCCATTAAATAATAAAATTAATGGTAAGACATGAGAAAAAATTGCCTCTAGAGTTTTACTTAAATTCTGTCCCAAACAAGAGGGGTTAAATTGAAGAGCAAACAGAATGTTAGCAGCACACTATCTGAGCTGACTGTCCACAAAAAGGCCACTATCTCTGTCAGAGCATTAGCAAATAACTATCACAGTTCAGCACTCCGGGAACAGGAGCAACAAAGATGCTTTGACAAAACTCCTATGCTGCATCAGTGTTTTGCAGACAAAATTATTACTTAAATCTACTTAAGTTAAATTACTTACACTATTATCACTTAAAATCCATGAATACTCTCTCCTTTAAATTGAGGGACACATTCATAGGCAAAAAAAAATGTTTATGTGCATTCAGTAGTTGCCCACCCTGCCTCAAAGCTGGTACCCTCCCAGCCTTCAGGTACAGTTGATATGTCACTGGAAGGCTCTGTCTCAGTACTGGGATGGACTGTTACAGGGGAGGAAAAACAGACATTTGTGTTTGAAGTCTTAGGACACGTTAGCACAGCACACAGAAGATAACCTGAAGAAGAAATATTCTTCATGTTCCATTCCTGATTGAAAATAATTCTACCATAACAATATTGATGTTTAGTTCAGACCCTATCCCTTGACCTCATCATTGCTTCAAAACCTTACTCAACTTAGCGAATGCAAGCCCGGATCAGATAACGTTTCAAACCTTACAAAAATAACTTTTAAAGACATCACTGGCTCCTTTCTGAAATCAGCATACTTCAAACCTTATTAATGCTATGCCAAACACAAAGCAAACAGGACTACATCACAGCTCTCTCCCATGAAGCTGCACCACTCAAACTCCAGGCAGTTTGCTAAGCACAAGCAAAGCCTAAAAATGAACACAGTAATTTGAATTAAGGTTGCTAGACTTTACAATCTTACATTGCGTCAGGTTAATTTGTAGTAATTAATAGTTACAACAAATCCTAAATATTATTAATAGTAGTTCATAAAATAGTAGTTTTAAATTTTTTAAACTGGCTTTTTTCCTTGGAGTTTTTTTTCATTACACATCTTTATCTCTCACTTTTCTCTTTTAGAAGTTATTTAATATTCTTTTCTTACCAGTAATCCCATAAAGACAGACACATAAATTGCTAAGAGCCATAATTTCAGAGGAAAACAATACCTGGATCTATGGGTTCTTTGGTCAAAAACAACAATGATGGGGCACAATATAAGAACACCTTTCGAAATTACTTAATTTATTTAGTTCCTGAAACAAATGCAAAAGAGACAAACCCAATATATTACATTTTTTGGCCACTTTGCAAGGCACAGAGCTTGGAATCACTAGGCCTGTCTCCTTATACTTCTGCATTCAGAACACTAGCCATACTGGGCCAGACCAATTCCATCTTGCCCAACATTCAGTCTTACAACATATATTATAACTAAAACAGATGCCCAGAAAAACATAAAAGAGAACAAGGTGAGCATTAATAGTACTCCCCTACCAACACACCTTTCAGTGACCAACAATTTGCAGTTTTGTAAGTCCTGAGTCAGAACTGGTGCTCCAACCACACAAACATTGTCATAAATCACACACAGAACAAATCAAGTATTCTGAAGCAAAATGCACCTCCTATGACAGAAATCTCAGCTGTTTGTGTCTTTAGCTTCTCAATATTTTGTAGAAGATAATGTCCTTCAAATAAAGCACCTAGACACTGAAATTATTATTCCAAACATATATTGTATCTTTTTTCAGGTAAACCTCTGAATAAAATTTACAGTGAATAGCAACTGGCTTCTAAGGAAAATATTATTCCTCATTAAAAATGCCATAGACTCTCACTGAAATACTGTACCTAAAACCCATAAGACAGCATTACTTACAACCACTTAATGAGAAGGCAGGCCAAAAAGATCTAAATATATGAGTTTAATTACTTATACTTTGAAAGTATACAGGCTCTTGCACAGGCTCTTTTGGGATACCTAAATCAACCTGTCTCTCTTTGTGTTGCAAAGTTCATTAAGTGTGTTGAGGCCCCATTTCCCTGTAATTTACACAAACCTGAATGCTTAAAGCATTGATAAAATTCTGTTTGCTCCTCTGGTTTTGTGCATTATTTAAAAATTATAAGCAAAGCAAAATATTTGCACTGTGATGCTATTTGAAGTTTCCTATTATATACAAAACACAATTGCAGTTGATCATTTTAGGACAGAAGGGAAAAAAAAAACCAAACCTCTTTCCTCAGAAGAAAAAAAAAAAATTTCCTAAAGTTCATACTTGTCCTAAAATGAATTTACCATCAGATTTACAGAGTACTATTAGACAGAAGAAAGGTAGTGCATGCTGACAAAATCCATTGCCAGATTTAGTGGTTGATGCTTTAGGTGCTGGTAAAAGGAATATAAAAATTGATTTTCCATGGAAATATGTGCTAGTCACTTGATTTCTCTGCCTTAGTTCTGCATCTTAACAATAGCTTTTTACTGCCTTATTAGAAATTTGCAAGAGTAAATACTTTCATCACTGTTCAGATACTGCAGTGAACTGCATGATGCATTTCTTAGGGCAGAAAACTTAGTGACTACCCATTGCTCTCATCATTTTCAGAGGGAGGTCTTGGCAGGCTTGAGCTTCCCATGCTTTAGATCTTACTGAAGTTTATTTTGAAAGAAAAACTCCAGTCTTAGAACTGAGCTATTTTTCTGCAACAAAGTCTCAAGGATCTTAAAACTAGTAGAATTTCAAGAAATAACCAATCTAGGTCAAAACATCCTCCAATCCAACACTTAAAATGTACATTATTTGAAATAGTTAAAACAAGTATCAGTGAAAACTGTCAGAAAATTCTACCAATCTAAGGTATTTAACCATCCTACTTATTATTTGCTCTTACTCTATTCATGGATGTAACATCATTTTCACAGTTGGACATCATTAAAAAGAAATACTGAAGTTGTAACTTCAATTAAAAAGAGAAGAATGGCTACAGAAAGTCTTCAAAATAATAGCTAAAGAAAGTTTTCAACTCACAGACTCATTACAACCAGTTTCTAGCATGATAAAAGAAATCCTTAAAAATCTGTTATGTCACTGTAAATAACACAAATTTAATGAAAAATTCAGCACTCCTCTCAGCCTTCTCTCTTCCTTTTCTGCTCAAAGTTTTGGGTTTTTTTCACAAGGCTAAATAAATAATTTCCTCTTCTCAATGAAATTGCAAACACTGAAATTCCAAAGCAATATAGTTTAAATAGCCCCTAAAGATTGAAACTGACTGAAATTTTTTCTTTCTTCTCACAGGCACTTGCTGAGAAATTTGGATTACATACCATTCCACATCACTGAAGTCATATGCAATTAAATTTTGTTCTTTTTGTCTGACAAATAAAAAGAACAAATACATTTGTTGGCCCATTCTACAAAAACCACCACTTGAATATTAACCACTTTGCATTTTACTAACATGCTCAGAACTGAGCAAGAGAAATATATCCAACCAGATTCCATTTAGAGAAGATTGAAAATAACCTCTATCAGGCTATGACACCATAGAGGGAAACTTGAATTCCACGTACCATTAACTTTGATAAAGCTATTAACCAACTCCTGCAGTTTAACTGCACCCCCATTTACAGTGCTCCCAACCCTCAGGGGAGCAGTTGTGGAAAGTATCCCATGAAAGCACTGCAGCTGATGCAAGGCAAAGCAAGCAGCAGTCACTGAGGCCACCTTGACTCATTCCTTCAGACAACTGTGTAGGATCTCACCGTGCATGAGGCAGCCCAGGCAAAATGAACATCACTCAGCCCAATGAACTGGGCAGAATGAAGATGAAAGGACTCACAATTTGGTTAGAAAAGGATGAAATCATAAAACAAGATGAGCCAAAATAATTTAGATGGTTAGATGTCTCGTGCAAACCCTAACAAATCCACAGACTACCTTTCACCCAGAAATATTACAACACAACAGGAAGGTGAGCACATCAGAGATACATGAGAAGGATGAACAGTCCATAAACAAGGTGTATCATAGGCATGTCATACTGACAAATGGTGCCAGAAAATGTTTTCAGAAGCCTACAAGCCCAGCCACAGCAGAAGCATTTCAGAAGACAGATCAGCAAGAAACAACTTTGCACATCAGGTATGCAGTGTTATTTTCATCAGTTAGAGGAACAGATTTTACATATTGGAGATCTACTCTGATTCTTCTAAATTCTGGTATTATAATGCACACTGTCACAGCTGAAAGGAGGAGAAGCACATAAAGTGACAGTTCTTCCCTGGGAGGAAAGAAAGAGAATTACCAGAAAAGTACAGTCGGACTATGGAACACACTATGCTGGCTTCAAAGTGCCCAGCTGAACACAGAGCCTGGTAATTGATAGTGAAAAAGATTTTTTTGTTGGCTGATAGGGGTATTCCACTTAGTCTTATCCTATCAGCATTCCCATTTTTCACTGAGAACCTAACACGAAAGGTATCTTTAAGTAAAAAGTTCTTGTCTTTCACAAATATGTATAAATAACTGAAAAGGGGGGTGGCTATAGCTACTTTTCCACACATTTTCTACTCAGTCTCGCTGTTAGCTCATAGTTAATGTCCTTTTCAAAACAAAGATGAGAAAAACAGTAGGCCAACTCAGGCAAAAAAGTGTCAGTCTCATGACAAGCTGAACCAATCCTTGGTTCATCTTCCTTTGTAGCCAGATGTTAATTCATAGCCTGCAGTCTCCCTAATGATCTGGGTCAAGAAACTCATCTGTGACAATTTTCCCTTCTTTTGGCAAACCTGGCCTAACACAGAAAGTCTAGCTCAGAGGGATATGTAATTGGATGTTTTGAAGATGTTGACTAACCATGGGGATAAATCTAAATAAGTTATCTAAAGATAAATCTAAAGAATGAGGTTAAATAGCAAAAGGATTTTATTTCAAAAAATTGCATCATGGGAATCATGGTCAAATCATTCCTTACATTCTAATAGCATCAAACTATAGGCAGATTATATGTAATTCAAGCATATTATTAAATATCTGAAGAATCGTTACATAAAATTATCAACAACTCATAGAGTTAATAAAACATGGGGGAAATGATTGCAAGTCACATCAAGTTCTATTACCTTACTAAACCACCTGCTTAATTTTCTATTACTGTAGCCTGAATTTCTTCCCACTCCTGTGCTGCCTCAAACCATCACAGGAAGAACTACAGTAACATCCAAAGCAAATCAAATGCCTTCATCCTTTACTGTGTGTAAGAAAAAAAAAAAATCCAAAACCCCCCCATGGTTTTTAAACACCTTCTCTTAATATCATGTGTGATTTTTATGACAACTTATACTAGAACCTGAGTTACAGATTTTATTCTTGAGATCATATCTAAATGACACTTGAGAACTGCTTTAGCAGTAAGTTCTTCATCAAACCTATCCTAAGCACTGCTCCATTACTAATTAGCCTGTCATGACAGATTAGTAGATAGTCTTTTGGTTCTTAAAGCACATTTCACCATTATTTCACCTGAGTCAAACCTAGAGATAAATCTGCATTTCTCAGGAACAACTCCCTAGGAATAATTTTATGATTAAGATTGAGAAATACAGCAGAAACAGACAACCCATGAACCTAATAAGAACACTTTTAATTCCAACCCCTTAAATGGAGGATTAGAGTTTCTTAATTATGCTCTCAACAAGCCTAGTGTCTTGAAGATTTTTTTTTTAAATTCCATTATTATGTTCCTTACTTGGGCACACCATCAAAGGTTCCCAGATTTGATTGTGAAAACTTGTGTCACCACTGATTAGCATCCCTTCCTGTTGAAATATTCCTAAATATGGTAAAAAGAAACTTCAGAAAATGAAAAGTATTTGGGCTTCCTCCAGAGATTTGGACTCTTGAGGATGACAATGGTAAACCCCCTCAAATCTCTGGTCATTCTTTAATATTATCGATTTAATGGCAGTCTTAAACAACATTCTTTTGCCAACTACACCTAAAAACAACAGGTGTACAAAGTTGACACTAAATGGTAAACTCTTATGGATGACCAGGTTCCAGTGCAGCAGCATGCTAACAGGACTAGCCAAAGGCTGCTAACTGGCCAGACAAACTGAAGAATTTGTCCTGAATGTAAGACATACTTATGTTCCTCAAAATAATGGAAAACAATTCAATTCCAGAGATGTTCTCTGCAATCCATTATTCTAAATGGTTCCAAAATAATTTCCAATTACTCCACAGTACTGATCAGCTGTTCAGTAGACAAGAATGCACAGCTATCACAGCAACACTATCAAATAAGCCAATGTACAAATTAGGATAAAATTAAGAATAGCTGCTGAGTGCCTTTCTGCTTCAGGAAACTGACTTTCGAAAGAAAAGTTTCTTTCTGGATAAGAGCACTCAACTTTCACTCAGAGAAAACAAATGAAAAATAGCACTATGGCTTGACAACTTTTGGAAGTTTCCTGAGAGCATGAGAGCTTACTCTACAGCTGATGCTATCTTATGAAGCCTGCCAAAAAAATCATCCAGATAATAGCCCATTCCCAAGGGGCCCCAGAGAAGAAGAGCCCAGGGACACTTTCCGGGAGACTTCATCATTCCCATCTCCCTGGCACAAATCCAGTTAAGTGATGGATAAAGGCAGCAGGCTCCTCAAAGTAGGCTGTCACCAACTGAACAGCCTGCTGCTCCTCCAGTCTCCCCCAGGACACCATGCAAGGGGCCAAAAGAAAGAGGCTGTTTACCAGTGAAAATCAGCTCACTGCCCACTATCTGCTTTTCCAGGAACAATTTGGTACTGAGCGGTTATTTCTATCTCCTCGTACAGAAAAACGCTTTTGAAAATTATTTACTGGTGATCATGTTAGGCAAGCACAGTAGGTAAGGCATCCTCTGCACCTGGAAAAGAGCAAACAAACCAGTGAAGAAACTGCTGGGTGCTACTGTTCTGCATTGAGAATCACAGTGCTGAGGAGCACATCCACTGGGCTGGGCTCTAGAGAGACCCCTTTCAAGCAGTCTGAGCTTCTGTGCCAGCCAGAGGCACTTGGAAGAAAAAAAGTGAGCACCTGCCGGAACCTGAGCCTATCACTTTTTAATCTTATTAGTTCAAATCATTCTCTAATAGTCCATGGAAAACTGGCAAGCATTACAATCTCTTCCTCGTCTTCAGCTATCAAATTACACTAGAAGACAGCAGAACAACTAAAAAAATTATTTACCGCTTTCCAAAATAAGTCAGTCAAGTTTGCTACCAACAAAATCATTAACTGAAGTGCTGTGCTCAGCTTAAAAGTGTTAACAAGTCAAAACGAGAAGACCCAGCTATGTCTTATTTTGATGCAACAGACTAAGAATTTCTGGTAACACACACACAGAATTTATGTCTCAGTACTTTGTTTATGCACGAATCCTTTCCCCTGAAAAGACACACACTTTTCAAACGGTTTTGACTTGGTGTTTCTTTGAAGAGCTGGAAGAATTAAATCGGAGGCTAAATGTCTAATGTTTGATAAACCATAAGAAACAATGTATCTGTAGTTGAAAGTTACAGCTAGTTAAACGCTACTAAAGAAATTACTTTCATGAGACTTATACAGTGTTACACTGCTGTAAGAAAATAATCGCGGGGAAGGGGTGTACTTATCCATATATGAGAAAAAGTCCCTTTATAGTATGGGATTCCTCAGACAAAGCTTTTATGGCTCAAAGTAAAAGATGTCAGGAGCAGGTCGAAAACAAACCATATTACACAATCTCAAATCAGCCACACAAAACTAATTATTAACTGGCTATATGTTATTTCACCTTCAGTTTCGACACATCAACATTAAGCACAATTTTTGTCAAGTAAAAGCCAGATACTTCCTCTCCATCTAGTCTGGCCTTGGAACAAGCAAGGTGGGGATAACAGCTGATCTCAGCACGGCAAGTTTTACTTGAAAGGAAAAGAGAAAGCTCCCAAAGGAATGCCCTTTAAAGCACTAAATACAAGACGCTTTAACGATTTTCTCATGCCTGCCTGTGAAGCAACTGTAGATGGTGCTTTCTACTGTTCATCCTTTCCACAACACTCAGCGCGGACCTTTCCGACTACTTGTTTTGCTGTGCTGCAGCGTTTCTCGCGCCGAGCAGGCCAGCTCGTCCCCCGCCAGCATCCCCGCGCTCGGCCCCGGCCCGCGAGGCCAAAGGGCCGCGGGGGCCCCCGCGCTGTCACCGGCCAGGCCGCAGC
>VZRX01012673.1:445404-493524 GCA_013398075.1 Notiomystis cincta
CGCCCCGCGTTCGGCGGCGGCCCCGGCAGCGACAGCCGGCCCGGCCCGGCCCGGCCCGGCCCACTCCACCGCCCCGGACGGGCATCGTAGCGCCGGCACGGCCTCGCGGGGCTGAGGTTTATATTATTCAGTTATGCGGAGCTCTTTCGTCCCCCTGACTCAGGAGACGAGACGGTTTTGTGCCCAGACACATTTGCTTTCTGTGGAAGGTTTTTGGGGCTTTCCTATACGTTGGGCTGACTGAATATTTTCCTTGGTAATGCCGTCGTGCTTGTGGCATGGGTTAGCCTGCCGGCAAAGTACAGGCTGGTGGTTATGCCAGCATCTCTCAGAGCAGAGCCTGACCAGCCCTCCACAGTCACATCCCACGGAGATCGGTAGCTATCAGTGGGTCACAGGGCCTGGAACATCCCTTTGTGGCCTTTGGTGCCTATCTTGGTGCTCCACTCTGCAAGCCTGTGTTGCTGGCTTCAGTGGGGTGTGTCCCACGTTAACTATATGACTCACAGGATAAGGCACGTTCTGCCTATTCCTGCTGTCACATAAAACTCAAGTCATTATCCTTAAGGCCTTTTAGTACTGTTCGATTACTCTGAACCAGTTGGACTGCAAATTAAGTAAAACCGGGCTCATGAATACGCCTGGGAAAAGAGTCAGACACAGAGCAATAAGGGCACATCACAGGCGTGCAAACAAGAAATGAAAAAGGTACTATGACTGTTTGCAGGGCAGAAACACTAGATGCAATCAATAACACAAACCATGCTCAATAATGAATGTGATTGCATGCATTAGGCAGACTTCTGACACATCAAATGAAAACTGCACACCAAGCCTCTTCCCACAGGGATTTACAGTCACTAGGCACTTTGTTATTTTACTAAGGTTTTTTTCCCCAGACCTCTAGTTCTGCTTCTTTACCTACCCATAACAACTGTTTTCAGCAGCTAATGCAGGTCAGCATTGATCTATTGCTTAGAACTGACTACTTGTAAGGAATTGCATGTTTTCTTTGGATTCTACCTCAATTCAAGACATCTGCTAGATATTCTCAGAGGATGCTTTACGTCCTCCCCATTCATCATTCCCCATTATGTTCGCAAAAGACATATGGTAGATGTTCTCTGAGCCTGTTTTACCCTTCTTTCTGATGGGTTCAAAATGAATTGTAGGAATCCTTTCAAAAAAAGCAGAGCTTTTTTATTCAGTAGTCCTGCAGGAAGAGCTAACACAACACACATGGGGAACTGGGGTTTTAGACTGCCTTCAGCCTAAAAGCATTCCAACCCAACTATCCTTCCCAATATCCTACTCAACAGTTTGAAAAAAGGTAGTCTATACTCAGGAAGCATCTTAAGGCTCTGTAATCATCACTCATATTTTGATTCTGTAATGATTTTTTTTTTAATGTGGACACAGTGTGAAGTCCTTCCAAAACTCCATATTATATTGCATCTCCCTCTTTTCTCTTTCTCATGGCACAGCAATGGATGGTAGGTAGAGCACTCTCCCAGAAGTGTGGATTTTGCCCTCTCAAACACAAATGCCTATAGAAACCAGCTTTTCCACCTTATGTGTGAGTACTATAATGAATATGCTATTAAAAACAGGTGTGCTAATCTATATGCTATTAATAAAGAGGTGTGAACTACATCTTTACTGGATGTGGTTCAAAATGTTTGTATTATTTCCTACTGCTGCCTAAGTTAGCTATCTAAAAGTAAGAAGTCTAGTGCAAAGGTACAGTCTCAAATTGCATCTAATTTTGGGGTATCTACAGCTGAAAGAGAATGTAGCAACACTGCCCTGTGCCCACAACTATGTGCTGCTACCACATTTCTTGTATTAGATTTGGAATTTGATCCATTTCATTTGTGGCTGCACAATCAGCTGATCCAGCTGAAAACTACCTCACTGCAGAGCAGTTCCCTGTTGGATCATGTCACACCTCTGACTCACCTTGGAATTAGATCAGGCATGTGAAGAGGTGGGAAGGCATGGCTGGGGACAGTACTTCAGCGGTCTGCGTCAGGAAAAACAGGCATGTCCAGGGGATTATTCATCTGTTCTATTTTGGACCTCATTCTGAGCATGGCCTCTGCAACAGTGACTCTTGATTTCACACATGAGCCTATCTGTCCAACAGCTCTCTGACTTAGGGCTTGTCTCTAGAGAGCCTTATAGCAAGTTTTAGGTAGGGTGTTTTTTAAAATATGTGCTACTTTTGTCTGAAGTAAGCAGTCTCCGATGGCTGGTGCAGACATTTCTTTTTTCTTTGCACACTTCTCTTTTTATATAGTAGTGTTGTTCAGATACAGCTGAGAGATCATAGAATGGCTTGAGTTGGAATGGACCTTAGAGGTAATCTAGTTCCAATCCCCCTGCCATGGGCAGAGACACTTTCCACTATACCAGTTTGCTCAGACCCCTGTTCAATCTGGCCTTGAACACTGCCAGATTTGGGGCATCTACAACTTCTCTGACCAACAAGTTCCAGAGCCTCACCACCCTGACAGTAAAGAATTTTTTCCTAATATCTCATCTAAATCTACCCTGTTCCAGTTTAAAGCCATTACCCCTTGTCTTATTGCTGTGTCTCTACAATGTCCTTATTAAAAAGTCCCTCTCCAGCTTTCGTTTGGGCACCCTTCAGATACCAGAAGGCCGGAATGAGGCCTCCCAGGGCCTTCTCTTCTCCAGTCTGCACAGCCCAAACTCTCTCAGGTGGGCTCCATAGGAGAGCTGCTCCAGCCCTGAGCATATTCACGGCCTCCTCTGCACTTGCTCCAGCAGGTCCATGTCCTTCTTATGCTGGGCTGAATGCAGTACTCCAGGTGGAGTCTCATAAAGACTGTATTCAGAAAATTTCCAGCATAACTCACTTCCTGGATTTTAAAGATGTGACATGCTTCTAAATTTGACTATGTTTTATATATGGTTTTTGCTTATGTAGTTTATGTTTTATTTTTTAAATTATGACAAGGGTTTATCCATACAAAAGTTAATTCTGGATCCTGATGATATACAATTATTCATTTCCCCACAGTCTTCAGTAAGAAAGGATACTTAGGAACAGTAACTTGTAAATGACAATCTGCTACAGGAGTTCTAATGTTCTCTACAATCACTCAATTGACACCCATCTGCATTAGACAAGCATTTTCTTAAAATAAGGCAAAACCATTGCAAACATGGAGGTCCACTGAAGTTCCAGTTTACCATTTTACTTGTCATGCCCATTTATTTTAGCATAAATTAATTTTAGAGCTGCTGCATTGTAAAGATAAGGTGTATGATCCCTGGGAAAAGTCAGGACAGTACACTTCTAGCAGGGAGACAGATATGAAGAATGATTGTCTCACAAATCAGTCCCACTGACCTTTATTTTAACTACATTTTCATTATAGTCCACTGTGTATGTTGCTTTTGGAACTGGAAGCTGTGAAGAAATGCTAATCAAAGGAAAAGAGAAGGGTTCAGAATAGAGCAAGTGCCAGCCATCCATTTAATCACAGCTTTTGTCTTTGACAGGGCAAGTACAAAACGTTTTGGATGGCATACAAGATGCTGTAATGAGCAACAATACAATGATGTGACTAAGACAAAATTTTTCCAGTTACAGGGCACATCTAGGTGTTTTAGGTACTGGACCACAGTGATTTACTTCCCATCTATAATCTTACTGTATATGTTCTAATATTTTGCAAGTGTCCAAGTAGCATGGCTTACAGTATTCTTATCTATTTCATTATGTATAGAGAAAATACATGAAATGTATCAATACAGTAAGTCTGGTGCCTGCTGATATATAGGAAATCAGGCTAAAATTATTTAATTGTCCCTTTTTACCTTAATATTTATGCAGTATGCAGGTAGGATTATCTGAAGTATATAAGTGGAGTTCCTTCAGATCCATGTAATCTTAGAACTAGGCAAAGACTCTAGTAGTAAGTTTTATAAAATAATTCATTTTGCCCTGACCACTTTCAAAATTGTGATGTGCAACTTTCTACTTAATGTTTGCACACAGATGCCAGAAACAAGGGTTTATATATTCCTCAATCTCTCTGAATTCAAAGCAGTAATTTCAGACCAACCCACATGAAGTAATAATTCATATATTTACACTGCAGTTTTGTTAAATGATTTTGGATAACAAGTCCATCGAAGTCAAACACAAAAATATGTTTATGCTATTTGCTTGAGTAATCTTACAGTAATGTATTTTGTTCTACCTGTAAAAGGCAGATAACCTGTAAGGTGCTGGGATCTCTGGGTGCCTGGGCTTCCCTGGGGATGCTGGCCAGAGCATCACTCTGTGCCAGCTTCCCGACACTGCTGTAGGGAACCACTTGTGCCAGTGCTTTTTTTGGCACAAACACCTGTTCTCAGTGTGGCCAAACTGACTACACCCAATATGGTCACTTTTTCATGCTGATAACTCAGACCAGTTTTCAACCAATGATGAGGTTAAAATTAATCTTTTTGTTCTCCACCACTCTTTGAAGAAGGAAATAGAAATACTTCTACTGACCATAATGGGCATTGGATTGGAACACTACTCACCTGATAAAGAGCCCTTCTTAACTCAAGCCCTTGAAATAAAACTAACTAACAAGCTTAGATTGTGTCTGCTCTGAAACTAATAATGGAAGCAATCTCCTCTATAGAGACCGTAGCTCTCACACAAGCAAGCTACCATTGAAATATACTGAAAACAGGAAGGAAATTTTAGTATTATTGAAGTGTGTTTTGTTAAACCCTGTGAAAATTTGCCTGATATCTGTTGGGTGAGGTAGAAAAGCTTTTTTATAAGAAGAATATTGCTTTTATTGCATAATATAGAAAAGGGAATTTAAGAATAGTTTTTTGCTCGCAGTTAATTTCCAAAGTGTATTTTATTTTATTCACATGAACAGTACCATTGAAGTTAATGGTACTGATTTCAGTTTCAGTCATTATATATATATATATAAATATTTACACATATATATAAACACACACACACACACACACATACACACACACAACTGTAATATTAGAGTGGAGTTAGCTTCTTGATACAGCCAGTCTGCAGTGTGAAAAGATGCCAACTGTGCAGATCACATCATATCTATAATACCCCATAAAGAAAATAATTTTTGTACAGAGTTCAATTAGTCTATTATAGCAAAAAGTACCCTGAGTTTGGGTAAACCAAAAACACAGACAAACCAAACTGCAATGAGCAGGTTAGTCATCTCCCTTTAACAAGTGTTTGTTCTTCAACATTGCAGTTTGCATTATGGTTTTGTGTCTGGAGAGGATTAAATAGAACAATACACAAGGGCTTTTCAGAACATTTAATAAACCAGTGGGTTTCAGATATGTAGACTCAATAGTTTTCATACAAAAAATTCTAAATCTTCACACAAGAATTTTTGTATTTTTATAACAAAAAATATAAAATTCCACTTCAGTCTGTGTTCATGACATTTCTTTTCCTTTGCTGACTACTGAGCTGTACAGTCAGAGTTTTAATATGAATCATTTATTTTGCAGTAGCACTGCAAAGCTCCAACTGCTTCAGAAGTGCCAAATATAAGAAGATCTTCTAGTTCTTCCCACGACATTTATGTAATCCATTCTACACCACATCTTTTGAAAGCATCTTCTACCAAATTCCTAGCATAGTAAATTAAATAAGATATACACACCTGGATGAATGCACAAAAAGACACATACACAGTGTCATTTAATTTAGACAAAATTCTGTTTACTTGCATTTATCCTTGAATACCTCACTGATTCCTCCATACCATAAACCTAGAATAGGGAGCAAGTACAATGTATAAAGTCTGGTGTCTAAACACATTGTTCTTGCAGTGTGTTGGGAACATTAACTGAAGACAGGGCAGAAGAACAAGCAGAATCCAAGCTATTAAATTTTTTAACAAATTCCCCTTCTTAGGATTTTAATTTAAGTAATCTGAAGTATAAAGGTAATTCTGCAGGATTCATATCAAGTTGTTCTTGAAGTCTTCAATAGCAGATGACCTTCCCCTGTGACAGTGAAGCTGATAAATCATTAGATTATTTTCAGAGAACCACAGTTTTTCATTTCATAGAAGTGTTTCCACATTGAATAGATAAATTTTGTAGCAAAAACCCAAAATACTGTAGAACATTTCACTAGAAAATAATCTCATATAAGCTTCACTTTGTATTTCTGGAAATATATTGGAAGTGAAAAAACATTCAGTTTTATAAGGTTTTGAATATGTGTGTGCAATAGAAGTAAAATAGATATTGATAATATAAATCATGAAGAAGACCAGGAAAACCACTCATTTTTGTAATAACAGTATAGCAGTGTTGATGATTTGGAGCTGGAGTGAATAAAGGTAGGCTGCCAGGGAAGGTTCAGAATGAATATGAAGCACGATGATGCTCTCACCCACAACATAAAATACCTTCATCTGACTGTCTTGAAATTAATTGGGAAGGTTGGTTTGTGTTTGAGCAACAGCAAAGTTCACCTCAATTGATAAGCCAGTCATAACTGATTTTAAAAGCTGACTTAGCTAATGCAATTAATGTAGAAGTCTATTCACATCTATTGATTAAATTTCTGTATGTAAGGAAAATCTGTCTTATGAATAATTTTGAGGGTTTTGGGGGGGTCAAAAGGTGCTAGCCAAAGTTGAAATATTCAATGAAATAATGTCTCTAGTATAAAAGAACATTATTTCTAATTAAATACAGATGCTGTACTTAACACTTTGAAAATAGCTGACACTTTATCAAATTTAAATAAAGGATTCAGAAAATACAGACTAGTAACCACAAATATATACATTGTAATTGACAGAAATATTGATTCAAAGGATAACAATAGGAAACCTATGAAAAAGAAATTATGTTTCAACTAATTTATTGCAATTCCTGGAATATGTAATTATAAAAACAGATGTGTAAAAAAGAGTGTTAACACAACAAATATGTTTTGAAAATGTTGCTGAAAAAATGTCACACAGGAACTACCATGGATATGAAGTAGCTATAGATTAAGGAATAAAATATCTCCATGGATTAAAACATGGGAAATGGAAACAAGGAGCAAGTTTATTACAGCAAAATTAGACCAGTGGGGTGTTTTTGAAAGTTCTGTAATAAGTTTTGTGCTTAATATGTTAATAAATGGTTGGGAAACATAGCCAGATGGGGGTGAGAAAACTTTCAAATGGAACAAAATGTTTATTTAAATCTAAGAAAAGATTATGGGGATATTCAGAAAGTTTTCATCAATTGGGTGAATGAGTAGTGTGAGAGCAAGAGAAACTGTAAGCTCAATAAATAGAAAGCACAATATTAGAGCAAACACATTGAGATGCTTATCCTCACCAGTAAATTCTGAATTGACTAAATTAACTGAAGACAAACCCAGTCATCATTACAGTTAATGTGTGCATCCAAAATCAATAAATTTGAGCAAATAAATAGGGGAAGGAAAGTAATACAGAATTCTAATGAGAATTAGACAAACATTGCTTACTAAATTTCAAAAGATTCTGAGCAAAAGCATGGAAAACATCCAAGAAGGGATTTGAGAATGGAAAACTTTTACTTCAAAAAGAAAATAGGATTAGTTGCCTCAAATACGCTGTGGAAAAATCTCAAAAGAAAAATGGTAAAGGACGGCTAAAAGTAGTAAAAACTAAAAACTGATATTAAAAATTAGGATTGAGTCATGCCTTTCTCCGTGAATCATAATTTAAAATAAGAAAGTTGTCATCAGTAATGAATTCATAAATTGACAAAATCAAATGAGAAAAAAAACACTTTACTCATAATATGTGGTTCATTTTCAATGCCCCTTTCAACTCTACTTTGTCAAAGGCAAAAAGTTAGAAAGGTTTGAAGAGAGAAGAGGAATTCAAGTGGAGAAAATGTATAAGATAGCAGGAATATCCAGAATTAAAATAATAAAAATTGCAAATATTTTGGAAAGCTACAGTTTAAACCAACTTATAGCTGTTACATTGAGATGACATGCAGGCTCAGATTAACCTGTACTGGCAAAACTTCCTAGTTGGATCATTCAATCCTGTATGTAAATTCTTTATCTAGACTTTTTAACTACAGAATTCTCAAACTGGATCATATTTATGACTTGAACACAAAAAGCATCCGTGTATGTATAATATTGATACTTGTAATCTCACTAGCATGTATATTGTGCTCTTTTGTCAGCTACTCATTTTACATGTTATGCATTTGCTGTTGCCAGTGGGTGTGTATTTTGAGGCTGAAAGATGAACATCTGCCTGTGTCCTTTGCTGAGGAGGGGGAGACAGGTTTTCTATGGCACATCTTTTACATGAAGGCTCTCAACCTGAGACATCCAGGGATCTTCAACATTGAGACACCTATCCCATCCCAAAGTAGATAGGCTTGGACTCTTTAAATTCTTCTGAACAAGTAGCATTTCAAAGATATCTGGACCTAGATTTGGAATTCTTGTCTGTGTCCAAGGTATTTGGGCTGAGTGGCCATAGTCACCGTGCCACATGTGAGGAGCCTGCATCCCCAGGCTAGCAGGGACTGAGCCAGGTGTCAGGACGGTGGGTGCAGCCCACACTTTTGAACCACCAAGTCACATCTGCTTAGTTCAGGCTAAGGCTTAGCTCCCTTGTGCAGCTGCACAGAGAGTGGACATTTACAAGGTAACTCAAGGCATACTCAAATCTCATCCTTCAGTCTGCCAGCTGGGTGCTCTTCAGGCCCCTGGAAGACATTTCCCCTTCTCAGGTGTGGGCCTTAGTCTTCCTCATCTATTGAGGGTGGTATTTATGGAACCTTCCAGACTGTCGAGGTCACCCTGGCAGGTGGCTGTTTGGCCTCTGAGATGGGAATATTCCCACCAGTCGGGCTCTGGTCAGACTCCCAGGTGTTCAATCTCAGAGATATATTTCTGTGTTTCCAAGATCTGTGCTATTTTCTGTCACTTTTTCTGAGGCGGGCTGTGCTGTGCCCGCTGCTGCCGCTGCCCGACGGCCAGCAAGGCCGCATGCCATCCCACCAGGAGCTCCCCGCCGACGGAGGCTCGCCCGCCCCCGCAGGCTCCGGCTGACCCGGGAGCCCCGCGGAGCGGAGGGAGGAGCGCGCAGGGCCATGTGAGCGGCTGGCGGCGGCAGCGGCCCTCGGGGAAGACAGATGGGGTGAGGGACAGCGCTCGGTCCGGCTGTCAGCGCGGCCTCAGCCCCGCCGCGGAGGGAGCTCCTCCTCCCCGCCGTGTGCGCCGCGCTCCCGGCCGGGGAACCATGGCGTCCAGCGAGGAGGACGGAGGCGGCAACGGCGCGGTGGAGGAGAAGGAGAATGGCAAGAAGAAGAAGAAGCTGGGCGCCCTGGCCACGACCTGGCTCATCTTCTACAACGTCGCCATGACCGCGGGGTGAGCGGGCGCGGGCGGCAGCGCGGCGCCTCGGCGGGGCGCNTGGGCTTCCCGGGCGGGCCCCGGCTGGGGCGGCGCGCTCGGTCGGTGCGCCCTGGCTCTGGGCGAGCAGAGCCCGCCCCGGCTCCCGGCAGGCAGAGCTGTCCAAAGGCAGCGCGGCCCGCGGCGCCAGCGGGCGCTAGGGATGAGCGGGGACCGGCGGAGGGAGAAGGGAGAGGAGCTTCGGTAGCCCAGGAGGCTCATTTGAGCTTGTGCTCCGTGCTGCGAGGCTTTGCTGTGAGGAAGGAGGGTATTTATTTTGAAAAACAGATCATAAGAGCAGTCAGGTTTATGTTGTTAGCGCTTGAAGCACATATCCACACTTCTTGAAAATTTTCCTTATTCGCTAACTCGTGGGAAAAAACACCCAGCCTAATCCTTTCTACATCCTTAAAAGAAAGCTAAGAATTAAAAATATTGTAACTTCTAGGGTGATCATGAGAACAGTTTTACTTTGGTTAGCAATGGGTGATCTCTCTGCCCTTTGAATCTCGTAGAGTAAAATTTACACACCGCAGTTGAGGCAGGAGCTCAAGCACTGATGGAGAAAGCCAGGGATGTGATTGTAAAGGCTTTCTTCTCACTAGCAACTGTGAACCTAGAATATGTATTCAAGTCTGTTCATATATTACTGCAGCACTTTTTGAAAAGTGCTTTTACGTGAGGTTAATGTTACCTCATTGAATTACGAGTCTTGTGCTCCATGTGTGAATTTGCTAATGAAAACTGACTCTTGCCACTGACTTTTATATGTCTCTAAAAGATTATCGAACCATATTAGTTTTGACCTTAGGTGCTGCTTCAGTATCTCCCACTTCCTTCTCTCCCATTTTCCATTAATATCAAAAGGAATTGCAAAATGCAAAATTGTATTTTTTTATATGGAAGCAGAGAAATAAAGAGATAGGGATAAATTATTACAATAATTTATGGGTACAATTTAAGAGAAAAGCACATATTTGAAATACAGCAATACTTAACAGAGGCACTACACAGGATAAATATTTAATTAGAACAGTATATTTGTTCAGCTGTCCAGGCAGTCCAATATAGCAAAATGTTTCTGGAGTTTTAACACATGAATGCATGTTAACAACCAGTCTAATAAAAAAATTTGCAGCTTATCTTTGTTTATAAAACAGATTTAAGGGACTAAAATGGCAGATCAATAGTCAGTCTTGCTGAAAGTCCCAACTGGAGATGCTGCCTTTATTAAAAAAAGTGTTTTCCATTTCATGGTGATTTTTAATAACCAGTACAAAGGCTTTCCTGAGATCCAAAGTCAAAGCCACTGACAACTAAATAAATCTATCTACAGAAGTTTATGTCCACATAAAAAATCATTTAATAAAAATAAAATTTGCAGTCTTTGATTCTGAGTGTAGGCCAAGATTACTTGTCTCTGCTGTGGAATGAGATGCAGAAAATGCCTTATTAAGTTAAATGTATTATGACTTCTCAGTTTAAGTCTCGGACAGAGCTATTGCTGTCACATTTGTGCTGCCAGCTGGATGTAAACTCACTGTCACCTTCCTCTTGTCAAACACTTCACTATAAAACCGGGCAACTCCACTGTGAGAGACTACCAGCGATATTCCAGTAATTCCTCGTTTCCACAGTGGTGGGAGACAACCTGAAATAACTGCACTCATATTTAAAATGCCTTATAAAATCTAAGTAACACGTGTGGGGAAAATTTTGGAGCGCTGACAGATCGGATTCATGGGCTTAAAGTAGAAGGGATCAAAGAGGGGAATCATTCCTGCTGTGTGGGGAAGCCTGCCTAACTCCATGTGAGTTTGAAGTGCTGTCATGAAGTGCTGGAATGGGGCACGCCGAGTGACTGCACAGCAGCAGCAGCAGTGCCGTGCGTAGGAGTCCTCAAGGGCTCGTACTGAAGTCGGAGCCATCCGAGGTGAACGGGAGCTCTCGGGAGCTCTCGGGAGCTCTCGGGATCCAGGCGCTCTCACGCCTCACAGCAGAGTGGACCTAACCAAAGGTTGCTGTTTCCTGTGCTAGCCTGTGTCTTATGCTCAGGGAGGACTACAGGATAATGAGTTAAATATTTATCCAAATGTTTATGTAAATGTTTTTCTGAATGTTTATAATCTCTCTGAGTCTGTCTCCGAGTATTTCTGAGACCCTTCTGCTTTGTCACTTGGGCCCTTCCTTAGCCAGAGCTCTTGTTGCTGTAGAATGTACTTGCTACAGCTTTGTGGAGAATGAAAGGACTGATTAATTGTTCTCAGCAATATCAGAGAAGTTAAATTAGATTTTTGTAATTTCTGATTTTTATTTTTACCTCTCAAAATAGCCATCCATAGCTCTTGTTCTGCCTAAGTCTATGTTAAAGATTTTTTTGTACTTTCTCAGTCTTTTTGGATTGAAACCTGAAGTTTTCAGTCTTCTTGCTAATATGATGTTTCAAGAATGAAGTATAGGTCAGAAAGGCTGAGAGAGTTGAGTTTTTCAGTCTGGAGAATGGAAGGCTCCAGGGTGACATAACTGTGACCTTTCAGTTCCTGAAGGGAGCCCACAAGAGAGCTTGAGAGGGACTTTTCACACGGGTCTGTAGTGACAGAGTAAGGTACAATGGCTTTGAACTGAGAGAGGGCAGGTTAGATTAGATTCTGGGAAGACATTCTCTACTCAGAGGGTGGTGAGGCACTTGCAGAGCTGCCCAAAGAACCTGTGGATGCCCCATTCCTGGAAGTGTTCAAAGCCAGGCTGGATGGGGCCCTGAGCAACCTCATCTAGTGGAAGGTGTCCCTGCTTAGGCAGGGGTGGTTGGAACTAGATGATCTCTAAGGTCCATTCCTACCCAATCAATCCTATGATTAAGGAACATATAGTACACTGGTTTGAAAATGTTAATTATATACAAATGGGTTTATTACATGGAAGGAATTCCTCATGTCTTGGATTATTTTACAGAGTCTGGGCTGGTGGTGGGATCAACCCAATTTCAATTCTAAATCTCAACTTAAGTTTTATGTCAAATTCTAGTATGATTAAAAGATACTGTTACTTTTTCTTTCTTTTATATTGCAAGGGTTATTAGTTGGCATAATTGTTCAGTTTCCTAAAAAAAACCCAAATAACATTATCCAACCCCCTCAAATGTGCTAGTTAAATATATCTGCTTCTGGAAGTCAGGAGCATAGGACACCCGTCTTTCAGCACTTGGGAGCTTGATTTTTAAAACAAACTTTTAAAACACTTCTTAACAATTTGGAAAACATAGTTACAGTGGTAACGTCATTTGGACAGTCACAAATAGAAACATTAAGATCCCTAGTCAGTCCTGAAATTGGTGAGTTGAGGGGCCATGAAAAATGTAAAACTGATGTGCATAAATTCCAGTCCTTTACTTTTACAAACTTGCAACTCGAACAGTGACTTCAGTGTCAAGCTCATCATGTGTTTTCAAAAAACAGTATTTAATAGTCAAGATGCATGAGGATTTAATAGTAAAAATATGTAGTCACTGCTAGAGAAAAGTCTGATGGATGGGTGGTTTTGGGGGGTTTCCTCAATTAAGTCACTCCTCTGAAAGCAGCAAATTATTCTCCATTCTTTTCCAAGTAAAGAGATGAGTGTAATGTTTACATAATATTATATAATATTTATGTCTAAAGATATTTTTGATGAACTAAGAACACCGACAAGTGAAGAATCAAAGACAACCTGTGAAGAAAAATACTCTACTAAATTATTTATGATGGATGGATATTTTTAGAGTTCTAATTTGAAATGTATCCATTCTCTTTCTTTTATAGGTGGCTGGTATTAGGTATTGCCATGGTGCGGTTTTATATACAGAAAGGAACACATAGAGGCTTATTCAGAAGCGTTCAAAAGACGCTTAAATTTTTCCAGACATTTGCTTTGCTTGAGGTAAATTTTAAACATTAGTTTGCTTTACTGGATGCTGCATATCATAGGCAAAACACATTATTATCATGAATTTTAAATAGAAGTATTCTATTAGTACTAAAAGTCCTTTTTACTTTATTATTCAGTGAAGTTTTGGGGGTGGGGCAAGGTGATTACTTGAAACAAATGGATGCATGTTTTTCAGACTTAATTCTAATATTTCTTTAAAATCAGTGCCTGGGAACTGCCTTGATTTGAGAGTCTTTAATGCAAAAGGCAAAATCTCGAAGGCATTACAGCCAGCAGATCAGCCCTCTAGTGCATGGATGGATATCACCATCTCAGGGATTACAGGCTACCTCTTACTCTTTATACTGGACTTACTATCCTTCTGTGCCTTTCCTGCTTCTGCCGATTTCGAGACTGGATCCACCAGTATGTGGATTGCAATGGGGTCTGTGCAAGAGGTGCAAAGTATTCTTTAAATAATACTTTTGCAAACTATGCACTAGTGGTCTCAGTTCTGGTACATCTGTGGAATGCAGCTTGGGTTTATGGAGCACTTGGAGTTTATGGAGTTCTTTCCCAGGCACAACAAAGAATGTCTATCTACATTTTAACTTTTTTCTCAATTTGCCTACAAACATCTCTAGTTCAAACAATTATTAAAATCTTATATATAGGCTTTTGTGCTGTTAAACTTTCACAGTAAGTAATTCTATTCAAACCTGCCAAAATAATGAAAAGTACTTCATCTTCTAAACATTACTGACCAGAAAATACACTGTATCTAAAGCTGTCATTGACAAAAGTATCATAATGTTATTAATCTGTAATGAATGCAGAACATTTTTAAATTGCTGTGTGTTTAGTGTTCCTTATATGACTTCCCTTACACTGTCCTGTAAAATTCTTCTTTGAATAAGGTGAAGGAAGAGAAGCTTACTAGTTTAATAAAGTGCTTTGTAAGTATCTAGATGTCTAATATTTACAATTAATTTGGAAAGCAAATGTCTTTCATGTATTTGCACAGCTCAGATACTGAACCCATCCCAAGACTGATTGCCAGGGCTCTGTCATGTATTTGTTTTTAAGACTGTTAGTGAGAGACAAAAGCCAGAATTGAGCCTAGGTTTATATTAATATCAAAAGGCAATTTTTATAGGGTAGCTAGTAACATGCTGCACATCAGTAACCTCTGAATTATTTTTATTTCCAGGTAATCCACTGTGCAGTTGGTGAGTTCTTTGTTTTAGTTTCTCCTGTAACTAGTTCAAACATGAATTGTGGAACAGAGATAACATGTTTCTCTTTTTAAGGAATAGTTCGCACATCTGTGCTTGTGACTGGGGTCCAAGTGAGTTCAAGAATCTTCATGGTGTGGTTCATTGCACATAGTATAAAACAGGTATGTGTGTGAGCAAATCATGTTTTGGTTGCTTCTAAGGAGAAGCTATTAATACAATTCTCATTCCACAAGGAAGACCAATTTAAAAATACATTATATTCCTATAGAGAATGCTTACATACTCAAGTGCAGTTTTGGAACTTAGGGTTACAAAATGGAATTTGTGTGATTCTTCCCAGAAGACTGAGTCTGAGTCTTAGCTGTGGATCAGCAGTGTCTTCAGCATCGTGCCCCCTGTGGTCTGCCTGAGTGAAATCAATGACTGCTCCTTTTATTTACAAGCAAAACTACCCCTTTGTTAACAGTTCCCCTTCAAAAATTTTAATTAGCACTTGCTGAATGAATCTAAATAAAGTGTAAATTTAGGTCTTTGAATTTATGTCTTAAATTGAATTCACATGGATAAACATGCTTGTGATTTTGCAATTCTTTTAGAAACCTTCTCAAAATTTAAAAGTTACAGTGGTGTTAACATTCGATGACATCCAGTGTGTCACAATGGCACTTAAGGACCTGTGTAAATGACAGTGGTTTATTTGCCTGGCTGTGGGTGGCTGTTGTAAGGCTAGTGATCCATTAGCAGAATGAAACAAGCAGTTCACAGCTGGGTAGGGCTTTAGATTCAGTTTGTGAGGTGTGCTGTCTATGAAAGGCATTTAAAAAAATTCAGTGATGGACTTTGTGCTCCTGAATGTCTTCAGAACTTGAAAAGCTGAGCCATTAAACTGTCTCACCAGCAGATGGCACAGGCCTTTCTCCAGATGGATTATCCTAGCACCTGCCTCGGTTATCAAATCTTCATTTCAGTTCACAAGAGAACGTGTTTTCTATACTGCTTCTTTTCCTTTACTGTTGATTTTCTTAACATGGAACAAATTAAACAGGCTTTTCATAGAGGTTTTTTTGTTGTTGCCTTTTTTTTTTCCTGTAAAGCAAAATGTCTCAAAGATTAACAAGATTTTTATATTGAATGTCTACACATGAGCTGGACTATAGCACTGCATTTTGCCATTTTTTATTATCTGCAGTGGACTAAATCTTTAGCATATCCAGCAATTTCTTTTATTTCCTCTATCTGCACTACTGTAGGCCCAGCTGTGTCCAAAACAAAAATACATTTGAATGTATGTCTGATTGTATTTCACACTGTTACTGCTTAGCAGGCATGAATGTTCAGGGTCACTTTAGGTGGTGAGAGGCACGTCAGTGATAATAGCCAGAGCCAGACCTCCCCACTTGACTGCAGATTTGCAAGGCAGCAGATAGGAATTCTCTGCATACTTATTTAAAGCACTTCTGCTTGGATTTAACACTGTGACATGAATCCAAGTCTGAGTTATCAGTGTTTATCCCTAATTGCATGAGGCAAAGAACAGCCTAATTCTGTCTTTACCTTTGCTTATTTGTTTGGGTGTCTTTGCACTTCAGTTGCTGCTATTTGTTTATGATTTTGGTGCTATTTTTATGTCTCCATTTTCTTTATGATGTTGGTGAGATCCTTCTGCTAAAAGTGCACATTTTTTGACTGACACATTGAGGGTCCAATTTTATGAGCACTTACAATTCTTCTTGATTTTTAACAGAGTTGTGGATTTTCAGCATCTTGGAGATATATTAAGCTTTGTCTCCATGTTGCATTTTATTTTGAAAAATCCTTTCCCTTTTTTTGTAATTTTAACAAAACTTGTGTTGCTTTAGTCTATTTCACAGGCATCCCTGGAGCTTTTTAGCCTTCAGACATAGAAGTGTATTACAAAATTCTTTCCCTCTTAAAGAAAAGAAGATTACTTGTGTGTAATTCTTCCTCACAGAAGGTAGTGTTTGTAATAGATCCCCAGGTGCCTTCTTTGTATTTGGGGACTTTTGTTTGTTTGTTCACTCAGAGTGAAAAAGAAGTGATGTTTTGGACCAGCAGAGATGTGCTAGCTACTGATGAGGCAGTTTAATGACTCAGAACCTAAATCTTACACGGGATTGTTGAGTGAGTTTACCCAAAGCTCCTGATCTACCAACTACTCTTCATTTAGTGAGCCATCTGTGCTGTGCTCCAAAACTATCTTAGAGCTCCCTGAAGTCTGCCAAACTCGATCTTCTGTGACCAAGTTCCAGTTAGCAGGTTATATAAAGCAGTTCCTTTTGTCCAAAGTTTCATGGGGATGTGAAGAAAAAGCAAGAGAAAAAGTACGAGAAAGTCTAGGAAATGGAGTAGTGAAATGCAGAATGATTAGAAAGGGATTATGAGAAGAACATACCTTCTGTAGCATTTTGTTGTTATTGCTTTCTTGAGGAGTAAGAACATAAACAAGTAGGTCAACCACAAATGAAAGAGGGATAGTTAGATAGTCTAGTGGAAATGTAGGTAGAGAATAAAAAGGAGTAAAAAGCATAATTATAGGGGTTTATGTTTTGATATTTGCATAATGGATGAAGATTGCTCAGTTGACAAAAGTCTGTATGTTAGTAAACACATGTGATTTTGTACTGTACATGGTAATGGTTTCAGCATTTCACTTTTGTGCCAAGAATTTCTTTCTTTACAAGATATTAGTTCTGCTCTGTGTAGCTTAAAGAGAAGTCTGTTGCAGTTTGCACAGAAAAGAAGCCCAAGGATGAAGAAAATGTTGGTTCTTTATACTTCTGCAGATCCAGAATGAGGAGAGCGTTATTCTTTTTCTGGTCGTATGGACTGTGACAGAGATTACTCGATATTCCTTCTACACATTCAACCTGCTCAACCATTTGCCATACTTCATTAAATGGGCCAGGTGGAGATGCCTTGCACTTGAGTTTCTCATGATTCTGTGCATGTTGGTTTCATGCATGCTGAATTAACACACAGGAGAGCAGATGTTTGAGATTTGGTTATGTGTCAGCAAAGTGCAAGTCAGTTGCTTTCTGTACTTGGGATCATTGTTGCTTGGTTTAAAATGTTAAAAATATTTTAGCTGAGGTTTTTGAGGTATGGTTTTTTCTTTGCTTTCTGTGTCTCACTGTTTGAACTCTGCTTTCACCTACTCTATTTTTTTTTCTCTATCTTTGGAGTCATCTTTTAATTTGCAGTATGACTCTTTACGATGCTCTTGAACACAGTGCCCAAAATTAAGCACCTGTGCTAGTCTTTGTGGATGTTACTTCTTTGAAAATGTGGGAGTTGTCACTCAATCTGTGTTATTATTACTTTATAAAAAGTTCTGCTTAATCAGAGCTTTTGTAAGATTATACCCATGTAGTGAAGTTAAACACTGACTTAGTTTAGCCCACCAAAAATTGTGTTCCATATCAAAACTATTTTGATTTTGAAGCATGTGTAGGGCTGACCACTAGATCACAGACTACTGAGACTGTGTGTTTATCAGGAGACTTAACTGGAATAGTGTTCTGTGTAGTCATTATTTGAAAGATACATGTAAGGCAGACTTATTATGTTAGGAAAAAAATATCTACATTCAGTGAAGGTGACTCTTATTTAAAAGAGTTTGTTTGTTATTTTTCTTTATTTATGTTTTATAGATAATTCAGGTTTGATGCTTCTAATGCACTTCTTTGATATGCCTGATATTTTTGTCTGTTCTTATAAAATGTTACCTTTTTGCTGGTGCCTAAGTGAGAGACCTGTTTAGGCACTAAATGACAAACTTTAAGATAGCCAGATTGGCTACCAGTCTGGTTTTTATACAGACTTCAGAAAGAGAAATGCACTCAGAACATACTAGATTGAAAGATTATAATTTTTGCCATCAAGTCAGTGTGCCTTGAATAACAGAATTTTGTTTCCTTAATATAGACAGTAGGGAAAACTGACATTCTGACTGAAGAGATGCATGGTGACATATTAATATAAACAAAATATTTGAAAAGATATTTCTTTTTCATAGAGTCCAAAATATTTGATTAAGATTTATGAGTAAACAAACAGCACAACTGGGCATAAATTCAGTACCAAGAGAGATGGAATTTCTGATCTTTAAAACTGCATAGAGACAAACTATATGTAAGGCATTAGATAAGAAGTTCTTATCTAATCTCCACTCTTCTCGCTGCTGCCAAGCAATAGCACAAGAGGCAATGGGCAGAAGCTGATGCACAGGAAGCTCTACCTGAATATGAGGAAGAACTTCTTTACTGTGCAGCTGACACACACTGGAACAGATTGTTCAAAGAGACAATCCAGTGTCTCCCTCACTGGAGATACTCAAAAACCATCTGGACACAATCCTGAGCCATGTCCTCTTGAGCAGGGAGGTTGGACCAGATGACTCTTAGTGGTCCCTTCCAACCTGAACTGTTCTGTGATTCTGTGATTCCCCTCATCTGTGAGTCTTCTAAGCCCTTCTGCTTCTAGGAGGGTTTCATGCTTAGTTGCTGCTGGTTTGGATCTCATTTATTTTGGTCAGGGAGTGCACACTGTCCCTTTTTCTCTGTGTGATAGCTCTCACTGCTGTTCCCTATATGAACTGGAGAATTGTTCCTTAGGAGAACCTGCATATCCATGGTGCACTCTGTGAAAGGACAGCACAAAGCCTATTGATTACAATTTTCATTTTGTCGCTGCCTAGATGGCCTTTGGCATTCAAAACCACATTTTCTTTAAACTGGATGCTTTGCCTTTTATTTGAACATCATCTCACTTTAAAATGTATCTGATAAGTTTCTGGCATTGTCATTTTCTTTTCTCTTTTTATTCCAATTTCCATTAGTGGTAAATGCAGTACTCCCATGTTGTAGTGATTAAAACAGGCTTCTGATGTTTTTCAACGTTTTCATTATCTTCAAACAAATTGCAGTACATACAGTTGACCCAGTGTGTGTGCACTGTGATGCAAATATGTAGGATCATCTGAATTTGAGATTCAGTCCTGGTCTGAATCAGTACATTTTTAAAAAATCATTATTGGAGACTAAAAAATTGACCATGATTTTCTTAGAAAGACACAAAAACATTCTGATACTTCACTGTTTTTTAAAAACAAGCACTGAGGAATGCATTCTCTTGTCAATCTAAGCAACTCTGTGGAAAGTAACTGAAACTGGTATTTTGTGTCAAGTCAGGATGTGGTCCTTGATTCTGGTGCAGGAGCTACTGTAAAATATTGCTGTGCTACTAATAATAACAAGAGAAAATTTTAAGTTTATGGAATGTTTCTCACATGTTTCTTTTTTTATTTTCCAATGCAGATACAACTTTTTTATCATTTTGTATCCTGCTGGAGTTGCAGGTGAACTGCTAACCATATATGCTGCTTTACCCTATGTGAAGAAAACAGGAATGTTTTCACTGAGGCTTCCCAACAAATACAACGTCTCCTTTGACTACTATTACTTCCTTATTATTGTCATGTTCTCCTATGTGCCATGTAAGTACTATTTACTATAGAAACATTTTAACAGCATAAAAATCAATCTTCAGTGATGCTATAAACACTGCCTGTATTAAAATTTGCTGAACACTTTCCACTATTTTACACTATACACTAAATGTAACACTATATATAACATTATATATAACACTCTCTATAACACTTTTGCCTACTTTCTGTTGTTCCAAGCTTCACTATGCTTTAATTGGTTAGACTGAAATTTTCTGTCCTGTGACCTGCTTAGAAACATAATCCCTGCTAAAAATTTCAATGAAAATGCTAAAATTATTTCTCAGAATTGGACAAAGTAAAAAAACTTTTTGCTTGCATACAGAAATGTCTGAACTCTGAGACTTTCTAGTGCCTCTCCCACTTTGAAATAAGGGTTTAAAAATGATCCTGCAAGTTGTGCCAGAGATTTGCTGTGGCTTTTTGCTACTAATAACCATTTACCTTGGAAAAATCAGCATCCAAGCATGCTCAGGAAAAGCTTGAAGAAGTATTCTCCAAGATTTCATTTTCACAGAAATCAACCCCCAAACCTCTCTGAACATCTGCAGTCCCTGGTTTCATCAGTTTGTCCTTGTACTTATGCATACCAGAAGCCATGGAGGTAACAGCAGGGAGAGAACCTGTCTTTCACTTCCAGTGTTATTTCCACTGCTACCTAAGCAGTGAAGAGAAGGAGAAAGAAAACTGAAGCAGGATATTCTACCATGAATGAGGCTAGAGCAAAGTAGGCAAATATAATATTTTAGATAATAATACAATATATAATATTTTTTTTATAATCTGTACATTGAGGCAGCAGATTAGGGAGAGAAATTGAAAAGGAGAAAAATTGAAGTTAAAAGGTCTGTGATCTGCATTCATGAAAAGCATTCATTTGAGAAGGTGACCTTCAATATGGACTTTTACAATATGCACACACTGAAAATTTTTGTCCCAAGAAATGAAGGCCAACAAGAGATTTATGCAAATAAAAAATATTCTAAGGTGTGATACTTTAATAACAGTTTTACATCTGTTTATGTAACAACACTTCAGGAATAAATCCGGTTTTCTAGCCATGAAATATAAGGATCAACTCTGTCAGCAGGACAGTAATATAATAGATGACAGAGGGACAGGAAAGAGGGATCTCCTTGCTTCAGACTTGAACAAGTATGGTAAATTTGTATCCTCCTCCAAGTCTTAATTCAAACGTGCTTAGGACAGATTTGAAGGCTTTGAGCACTACCAGAATGTGGTTAAATCCTGTTTCTACAGGGAAACTGCTGGAGTGAAGTTCCTTGAACACAGGGTATTTATTCAGGGGGCCTTGTCAGAGCTTTGAGTAATTCTTGTCTTTTAAATCACTGCAATGTTCACGACTTGTTATTATTCACCTTAATCAACTCCACCACTGTGTGCCATAATTTTTACTCAGTTCATCATTCTGTAAAATTGTGGTTTTCCATTATGTGATCTGTTGAATTTTTCCATCTAATTTGCTTTCTTTCATGCTTTGATCAAGTATTTCCACAACTCTACTTCCACATGCTGCGGCAGAGAAGAAGAGTTCTTCATGGAGAAGTGATTGTGGAAAAGGACGATTGAATCAAGCTGTGTAACCATGGTGCTTTTAGTGGAAAGGAAAAGAAGAGAGGGTGAAAACCCAAAACTTCCTCTGATTTTTCTGAGTCCAAGTTTTAAAACATGGAACAAGAATAAACAACTGTGCCTAAAATATCATGGACTGTATTATTTTTACAATTAATATATTTTCAGACCTACCTTTTCATCCTCGGATTCACTTTGGTTTTTAACTGTTCATTTCTTCAAAGAAATATTTTCTTACTTCCCATAGGTTGATGAGTAGCTTTAAGAATTAGAACAGTTGGCTACTGTGCCTTCTGTTCTGAAAGTTCTGTTATGACCTGTTGTCATTATCAAGAACAAGAGTGTTGATAAGTTGTACTGAAAGTGAGTTTTCTGGAAAACATAATTTAAATTGGGTAATGATGTTTTACATAGACTAGGTGAATTGAATGGTGTTTAAGTTTTATATGAAGTAATACCTTTCCAATTATAAGTACTGTAGCATGTTGTTCAACATATTTTGAATTACAGTATCACACTGCAGAATTCCAGAAGGACTCTTGAAAGGAGTTGAATTCTTGATTGTCAGTGCAAATTTAGACCCCCTTTTATTTTCATTTGTAATTTTAAAGGTACATAGAATAATAGATATAATATTAACTGGTTAAAAGTTTGTGCTGAAGAGTAGACAGGATGTGCCTGCCTTTCTCTAATCAGTGGCTGGAATGGGACTCCTTTGCAGAGCAAAGCTGATTGTTGCAGAAAAATCAGTATTGCATTGAAAAACTATAGCTATGGTGGGATATTTGTCTTCTTATAAATAGCTCAGTGGGATAAAATATATTTGAAATATCATCTTAAAATATCAATTGTGCTTTGATTCATCCCATTGGGCAATTTTAATTGCTCCCTCTCCATTAATTGTTTATACTGTGTTGACCTAATTCTATTTCATGTCTTCAATAATCTGCAAGAAGGATCTACAATATAACAATAGGAGTTACAGATGATATTACACTATATGATACCTGACTGGGAGAGGTCCAACAAATCAGACACAGCCTAAGAGATTCAGAGAAAAGGTGATGCATTTGAGGGAACCTGGATACTTAGTGAGAGAGAGAAGATGGAAATGTAGGAATGTGGTAGGAAGCCTTGAAAATATAGGCAACCAACCTGTCTTGCTTCTGGCTTCACTAATGTCAAAAGAAGTGTATAGATATGTGGGAGAGCTGCACCAGGCAGCTGGAAATCAGAATACTTGTGGTTGCTGAGGTAATTTCTGGAGTACAGTCTTACATTTTGGCTACCTCAGGGATGAAGAATTGGATAATCTTCTGAAAGCTCAGAGAACAATAACAAAGCCAGTTGAAGAGAGAAAGGAGTCGGAAAGATTGAGTCATCAATATGTTTAATTCTTTGATAAATACATGGAAGAGCTTTCCTAAGTATGAAGGTGTAGCTAGACCTGGTTGTATGAATTTGAAACAAGGTAAATAGCCAATGAATAGCAGAAGAAAGGTCATACCAATGAGATCAAGTAGGTTACAGAATGACATAATAGTGCTTATCAATGCATACAGTGCCTTGGAAGGTTTTCAGTTAGAGTTGGCAAGAGTTTGAACTACATACTTGAATAGGCAGTTTCCATTTTTAGCTTCAGTGATTCTATGATAATACAGCTTTTTTTGAAATGTGTGGATACTCCAGAAAAAGGTGTACCAGGTAATTTGATAAAAAAGCAAGGATATCCCTAACTTTCAAATTCCATGTTGTGCCTTAAATTTGTGATATTTATGCATGTCTTCATTACACATAAATGAGTTTCTGTTGCAGGTGCACAGTGGACTTGAGACAGAACAGTTGTATTTCTTTAAATTTTAAAAGGTGTAATCTTTGTATTCCTTTAATTTCACACAAGGTGCTCTAATTTAACTAACTACTTCTGTTTTACATGCAGCTAAAGTTATTAAAAGTTTAAAACACAAACTACATTTACAAGACTGAATCACAGAATAGTTGTGCTATGTGTGTTCAGACTAGCAGTTGTATGTGTCCAGCATTCTTTGAGTACTGTTTTATAAACTCCACTTGCTTTTTGATCTATGAGGAACATATTGGCAGTTTTGGGAAATATATCTCCATTAGCAAACAGAATAGTGTGATGAAATATGAGAAACTAAGATTAGATTAAGTTCTGTGTCTCTTTTTTTTACTGTCAGGGCAGCTCACTGAAGACCATAGCCATCAATTCATTGAGAATGCATTGGGTACTTTAGGATGTGATTTTGAAATTCTTGATCAGATGAGTGTATCCCATAGAAAGTATTCCTCCTAAAAGGAATGCTTGCACTATCAAAGTGTATTACATTTGTTTTCATTGTGGCCTAAGGATATTATCATGTGTTAATCAAGGACCTATTTTTGTATCCTTTTGTACATGTGAAATGAAAAAAAAATGCAACACTGTTTGCTACAATCTTGGGTTGCACTTCCATAAAGAAACAATGTACAAAATAATGATACAATTTAAAAAATGATTTACAGCTACAAAACAGTCTTGCTAAACAATGAATTATTAAAAATAAACCTAAAACTTACTTACAGTATCACATTCAATGATTAATTGGCCAAAGAGATGCCATGGCGATTAGTTTATGTGGCATTTACCTAAAATAAGTAAGCAACATGTTCTTTTCCTCCTCCTCTTTTTTGACTGAAACCTTTCTCTGAAGCCTCCTTTTCACAGAATCAGTAAGGTTGGGAAAGACCTCCAAGGTCTCCAAGTCCAACCTTTGACTGAACACCACCACATCAACTACAGTTGGAGCACTGAGTGCAGTGTCCAGCTGCCTCTCGAATGCTTCCAGGGGTGGTGACTCCACCACCTCCCTGGGGAGCCAGTTCCAATGCCTGACCAGCCTTTCCATGGAGAAATTCTTCCTGATGTCCAACCTGAACCTCCCCTGGCACAGCTTGAGGCTTTTTCCTCTTGTCTGGTTGCTGGTTGCTATTCTGTTAACATTTCTTCTGAAATGTAGTGAGAATTGCAGATAAAATTTTCTTGCTATTGACTTCAGATGAGCTCAGATTTTGGCCTACGTAGCTTATTTAAACTTCAATACAACATCTTGAAACATTTGATTAACCTGTTAAATGGACATTAAAGCTGAAGTATGATTTTCTTATGGTGCTCTCTTTCCAACTTCTTTTTTACATCTGTCTTTTTTGTCTTCCTCTCTGCAATATTCCTAGTTTTCTAAAGCATTTAAATCCTCCTGCTTGTGTAAGATTAGGAATGTATTCAAACATCAGCATCTCTAATGTTTTCATGTAGTCTTTAACAAATTTTCCTTATAAAGGTATTTTCTTACTTGTTCTATATAGGCCTTCTGAAATTACTTCATATAGAGCATGGTCTTATGAAACTTTCTGAATAGCAGTACACAGGAATAGGGAGATGCCTTTTAATCAGGTGACATTTCCTACTATTGGTAGAAACAGAAACCTTCCTTTGTATAAACTCCACCTGAAAGCAGCTGGATTTCTTGAGGTTCTCCCCAGCACTCAGATACTGTGAAAAGCTGTTTTGGGACAGAAGGGGTTGTTTCACAGCTCAGCCCAGAATGTCTGGAGGTCAGATCCTGCCTTCAGGACATGGGCAGCCGAAAGGAGCGTGGTGCTGAGAAATCACATCTCCTACATTGTCTGCCAAGGGGTCGCTGAAGCTACTGTGAGCAGTAGGTGATAGATGTCATCTCTCCCACCACACAGGACGTGAGATGAGAGGAAGCTCAGTGTGCTGTCATTACCTTGTGCTGGGGGAGCTCAGGAGATCAGCTGAGAGGATCTCTGTGCACAAGGGTGTGTTACAGACAGGGCTTTCCCGCTCTGCCCAGCTGTCACTTGCTGTCCTTTAGCCTGTGTGCCTCGAAATGTGCTGCTCTGCCAGGATGGGCACAGCACACCAACCTCAGCAGTGCAGGCCAGCATTAGCTGCCTTGGAGGAATGGTGCAGGGTGCTAATTCCCATTGAACAGAACATTTAGCCAGGGTCATGTTAATGGACAGATTTAAAGGCTAGTTAACAGGGAGATGCATGGAGACCTTTCTGTGACCAGATGGAAATATGTGCATTTTAAATCTAGGTCTAGCTACTGCTCTGGCTGTTGTACTCTCAGTCTTCACAGTAGCTTACTTCAGTGGATATTTGTATATGTGTATGGATACTAAATAAACCAGAATGAAACCAATTCACAACCATTATAATAATTTATAATTTTAAATTAGTTGTTATATTAACAGTTTTTGAATTCAGCTCTTGCTTAATCTGCCTTAGAAAGAAAAAAAAAAGAAAGGGAAATTAATACAAATAAATCTGCACTAGGCAGCAGGGCTTCATAAATCAAAATTTTCAGTCAGGCAAACTGGCTGCATAAAGGATTGTTTAAGTGGGGTTTTTTTGAACAAATAAGGTGAAAGCTTTTCTGAAAATCAAGGTTCATTTAATAATGTATATTTAAAATGTGCTGAGACTTACTGTATTACTTATTACCAGTTTACAATTTAAATTCATGCTGAACTAACAGTTTTTATAGACGATTAAGTGTAGCCCATTAAAATGTTTCATTCTGTGTTTGTTACAACGGCTGTTTGAAAAGCAAACTCCCCATTTTCCTGCAGAGCTCCGTGTTCTCTTGCTCAGGTGAGCTGCAGGTGTTACTGCCCACGATGCCCTGGCAGGCTGCTGGGGGCAGGTTTCACTTTCCCAGGTGCGGTGGGTCCCAGAGGGAGCAGCAGGGGCGGGCGCCACTCCGGGCTCAGTGCCGGGCACTGACGGCTCCGCCGGTGTCCCCAGCCCAAAATCCGATGGCTCCCCAGGTGGAGAAGACCTGTGTGGTGAAATCCTGGGTCACAGAGGAAATGTGATGGGTGAAGTGAGAGCTGAATGTCGGGTGACTCCAGCCCTCTCTAGGAAGTTGCTGTCAGTCTCACGCCTGCAGCCGGTAGTGGCTGGTGACGTTCAGTACTTCCTGTGTCACGTTGTACCACCTGAAACATGCTGTCTTTTTATTCATATCTCTCCTGCCTCTCTCTTTGGTCTTGGATGTATTCGAATGTCCTTTCAGTTTATGGCTTTGTAAAAGTGTAAGTGCAGAAAAATTTATCTAAGTGTATAGAATGTGTATGTATAGAATTGTACTTAAAGTTTCTTTATAATGTAAATGCGCTGCAACTGCTTATTATTGTTATTTCTTCTGAAATGCATTATCATTAGAAGTTTACACAGAAAGGAAAGCAACACAGTATGGTACTTCTAATAACTTATTTATTTGCAAAAATTATAATATTTTTTGAGGTACAGATTCAGATATTTGTTTTAGAGATTGTTAATTCTGTGGCACTGTAGAAATTAATTATCAATTAAAACACATATTCTAAACTTTGCTCTAGTTGATTTTTTAAGTTTTTTAGCATGTAGAAGTCAGTTCATACAAGCCTTCAGCATATTACACCAGACTGGTATCTGTTTACACATGCTATACTTTTTTTAACTAGAATTATTTCACAAATTAATCTTGAGGTCCCTCGTAACAAATTTATTCTTACCCAGACAGCCTCTTCATATTTCCTAAAATGTATTCCATAAAAACCAGGTAGGTTTGAGTAGTAATAATATCGGTGTATCAAAGAAGAGTAGAAAGCACAGGGCATTAAAGAGAATGTCAACATGTATGAAAAAAATTGCATTACAGTGATCCTGAAATAGATTTTCCAGTAGTAGATGTTTCAGTGTTTTGGAACAGGACTTTTTTGTGGTATTAACCTTTGAGAGGAGTGGAGGCAGAGAACATCCTCTGGCTGTCCTTTGCTATGTGAGTAACAATGACATTGCAGCTGTGAGGATTTCGTTGCCATGACAGTATGAAAAAGCAGTTTGTGAGCATTCACACCTACTTCTTTTGAATTAGGAATCAAGTGGTTGTAACCCCAAGGAGCTTAACTGCATATAAAGCTTAAATCCTGTTAGTCAGATGTATTATAATGGAGATGTAGATCTCCTAATCTGAAAGTCACAGAAGTGGTCTTCTGATCTAAATTTACAGGACAGGATTGACATGTCCTGGCCCTCTACCAAGGTTAAGCCATTCAGATTTCTATAGAAGCTAGTGGAAGAATATCCACTTCTCAACAGGAGTGTGATGGGATGTAGACATTGGTGTGTTCTGTTCTGTGTAATGCTGCATTTACCAGGAGAAGAGTGAGCTGGAGCCTCCCTGTACAGCCTGGGGGGGAGGCTGTGCTTGCTGTGCACGAGCTGTTGCACAGTGGCACACTTCCCCCAGCTTTGCAGGGTGCCCAGCACAGCTCCCTGAGGAACGCTCCAGAACACCTGGAAATCTCCACTGGTACACCACTATTGCATTACACTGATTGGAATTCAGCAGAGTTGTAGAAACTGCCTTCACATATCTACAAAGGTATCTTTAATTTCTGAAATTAATCTAGGCCCAGTGAGACATCCCATTGAAAATAGGCAGGGCAGATCATCCCTCGCAGCTGCTTGGACATTCCTTGCTTGAAATGCTGCCATCACTGAACAACTTTGATTTTCGTATATAATCTCTTGGTGGTTTGTGCTCATACCACATTCATTAGATGGCACTTTGCCTGCCCTTAAGTGGCTGTTCCAGATTGGGTAGAACAAATTGGAAATGACAAGCAAGAAAAGATTCAAATGGGTGTCCTGCTTCACACACCAAGCACCCTCCTGTGGTCAGAAGAGAATCCCAAATCCTGGGTGTGTAGTAACTTTTACATGCCTTTTAATTTATCATGGATGAAGATGAATAGTATAATGTAGACCTTCAACTCATGAAGAAAAGAAAAAAAATTGTTACCAAAGATGGAAAATTACATTTTATTCTATAAATTAAATCTGGGAAGACCATTAAGATTGAGACTCATTCATTGACACAACAGAGACAGTATTGTGGATCTTGTAGCCAACAGTTGCTGCCAGCTGGAAGCAAGTATCTAACATTACTTCTGTTTTCATTCAGAGTGAGGTGATATTACTGAGAATAAAAAAAACTGAATTCTTGCCAGAAGGAGTCTCTTACAGTGATCATCCCTCTCCGGGGCTCAATTGATTTAACCTTCCAATCTCATATGCATTATATACAGCCAACTCTTAACAGAAGAGTTCTGTCTAGAAAAAACCAAACCAAACTGGAAACAATTCCTCTAGAGGTTCTTAAATAGAAAATGTAGTTTAGAATTCATGAGATATAAACACTTTTGAACATTTTCATACACTTGAGAAATGTTTCTTTAAATAATATGAAGATTAATTAATTTATTTATTTATTTATTCATTCATTCATCCATTCATTTCTCTGTTCTTACTATAATAATAGAATGCTTGAAAAGGTGTTGGAAATGTAGAGAGCAATGCCCATACACTAAATATGCTGATATTTAATCTTTAAAAGTATGATCATATCTCAGGGTTACCAGAAAGCAAGCAGAGGTACCAACTAACTCTGCTTAAATGGAAAGAGTAGCTGAAATATCACACCTGCATGTTCAGGTCCATTTGATCCATAGGCAGTGTTGTCTGTTATAAATGTCACTGTGTTCATATGTGCTACAGAAGGTTTTTGTTTCTTTTAAAATCACTACACATAAGTAGTTACTGGTGGTAGAAATGTGTCACTGTTACGTGCAACTTGAGTTGGAAAAAAGAAAAAAGAGGGCATGGTATTTCCATTTCCCAACCCTTTTAAACTGAAAGATTTTCTTAAGAGCCATATTAGGCAGTGTTACCATCATACTTCTATTTTGCCATAAAACCAAACATAAACTGCTTTTTGGATTATTATTTTCCCACAATTTCTTTGCTGTGTGAAAATAAGTCTATGGTCTTGGTTATTTTCTCAGTTGTCTCAGGGCCCTTCTATTTTACAGGTCAGCAGTAGTCTGCAGCTGGAAGAACAATTCATTGTGATGTTCCTAAATTGGTGCAATGGCTGCAGTCTTCAGGAATAACTTTATTCTCCCCAAAATTGCAGGATGAAGATAAAATACTCTATACTAATATCTTTCATGAATGCTCTTGCCTTCTAAAAATATCTGTTATGTGCAAATGGGTCTGTGTTGCTTGTTTGTTTACTTGTTTGTTTGTTTCTACCTGTATAGTTACTTAAAAACTAATTACACCCTCACCTACTGAATAGAAAGTCAGTGAGCATTCAATGTTTAAACATGCTTCTCTTAGTTCTGCTTCCTTCTGATCTTTGCAGGATGCTGACAGAGAGGACAATCATGACATCTCTTGTAAATAATGTCAGGTTGTTGTTCTCTTTTCACCCCCCTGACTCATTTGAACACTTGCTCCAGTCCTTGGGCTGTTAAACAGTGCTAAACTGGAGGTAACTCAGTCACCTTCCTATGGTCTGTGAAGTATTCAGGGTCGGGCTGTGCAGAAAGGCAGCAGGGAACAATGGAACTGACAGGGTGCCAGGTGAGGAGTGAGTGGCTTTAGCCACGTGCCAAGTGCAGTATGTAGGAGGTGAAAAGGAGACTCTTTCTGAGTCACCAGCTCCTGGGTGGCTGCTGTGCTTGTGCCTGGAAGGAACTTGCTCTTTAGCCTTTGGTATTGAGAAGACACATGAGACGTGCTTCACTGATGAGGGGCCCCATTTATATATCTGCTCTTGGTTTTCAGTTTGGGCACACTATGTGCCTGCAACTTGCATGGTTCTACATGTTAAAAGAATTAACACCTTCTGCCAGTGTTTTAATGTAGTTTGATTCTGAGATGTCAAGAACTTCTTGGAAGAAATAGCACCTTGAGCTGATCTGATTCCATCCTGAGGGTACAAATGTTTCAAGGAGCAGAGTAAATCTATTTAGGGTTTTGGGTGCCCTCCATAAATAATTCTGGCAGCTCATTCACTCCAGTCTCCCATCTTTCTGATGTCATCTTCTCCAGCATAGCCTGTGTCTTCTAATTCATTCTGTGCTATGAAATCTCATTACACAAAATAAAATATGTATGAAAGAGAAATAGGAGGTATGTAGGTGAGGCAGCATACTGAAAATCTGAGCCCTCTCTTCCTTTCTGCAGTCTTTTGTGACAACTGTAGGAGGAATGTCAGACCAAAAATTCTGGGGAATAGCAAAACTGCTGGTCACCAACACAGGTCCAAAATTTTTCCTGACTGAAACTGTTTGAGGGGAGTCTGCTCATGGATGTGTTTCTTGTAAGTGCTTGCTGAGAATTTCAGTCAAAAGCGCTTTTCCCCAAGGCACGTTGGGGCCATCTTTTTGCTTTAAGATGATTGTGTGTACTTCACTTCAGAGGTGATGCTTAAACCTTCAAGGTATCTTGTGCTAGTGCTAAGATTTCTACCTTTGAAAGGGCTTTAACCTTTCTGTGATTCAGTTATACTCCCATTACAGGCCCACAGCATCCCTCCAGTGATGATCTTTCTTCATTGTGTATTTCTTACTTCCCTGAGACTGATGAATCTAAAAATATTCACAGCCCAAGTGGAATTACCTAGTATTTTCTCTGGTTGAGAAAGGTTATTACCCTATATTTGGTGATTGTAGGCACGGAGGCTTTTTGATCAAAGCATGCTTAGTTTCAAAGCTGTGAGATATACAACAAACCTTGAACTGGAGGAAGGGGTTAAATTATTTCATTGTTTACTAGAACCTCTGAGCCTATAACAGGTGCATATTGCATGAGATAATGAGACATGTTTAAAGTCAGCTGCAGACAAACTATTATTTCTTGTGTCTCTCTGAAAAACCACAGGTTAGAGAATTACTCTTCTCATGATGCTGGCCACTGCCCTGGGCACTAACCAGTGTCATCCTGTACAGCTTCTCTTCTGTGAGAAACTGAGAAATAATTACCATGGAACTACCCTGAGCTCTAAATAGCTGCTATTCTTTAGGTTCACTACTTACCAAGAGGTTTCATCTGCAAATAATACCTCTTGAGACTGTGCACAGGCAGGATGTGGTAATTTACAAAAGCCCTTAAGAGGTTGCATTTTGAAATGTCACAGCTGGGTAGGTTTGGAGATACAGATCCTGGGGCCAGATCCTTTGCTGCCACGCCTCAGTGGAATTGTGCTGACTTGCACAATTTTGAAGACTTGACTTTTAAGAGTTTTTCTAAGAATAGTTCAAAATTTGAATAGGTAGTGCATGTGAAATGGTGATATTTTTCTGATTTTAATTTAAAGGAATTTTAATTTATTTCAGAGGCTTCTTTAACAAAGCTGGAAACGGTGAGAAATTTTCTTCTGAACCAGTTTTAGAATAAACATTTTTTCTGTATATTCTAATAATGTGAAAATGCAGTTTTCTGTCAAATATGCATTATTTTCCTAGGAAATTCTTGGCTAATGCAATCTCCAAGTCCTGAGACTGGGGATGGGGGTATAGGGAGGAGGGTGAAAGAGGGTGAATGAAAAGCCATGTTGCCTCCCCAGCTGTGAGCAGTGGAGGCTCCCACACTGGACAGCCAAGGAAGCAGAGAGTGGCCACAGGGGGCAAGGGACAGTTATAACAATGGTCAAAAAATCTAGAGGGAAGATTTCCTGAGCCTTCTGCCTGGCAAACAGAAGGAGGTAATGCTGCTGCAGGACAAGGGGGTGAAGGATTACTTAATTCCCAGTTTGGAAGGAATGCAGTTTCTCATTCCATGAGATTTCATTGTATTAATTTTACCTCGTTCTGTCACTGACAGAGTAATTTTTTCATCTTTTCTCCTGAATTAATCTGTTTCCTTCCAATGTGATGGATACTTCTTCTATCTTGTCATGGCACCTATTTTCTTTCCTGGTGCATTTGACTTGGAATTTGGAGAACAGTGGCAGGATTTGAATGGGGAACCAAGTAGCTCTTCTTCCTGCATTTTTACTGCATATCTCCAAAGGACTGTTTGGCTTGTTCTGTGCATCAGGAGATCAACCCCTATTCACCTTAGCTCTCTACTGAGAAAATTCTCTAGGGTCCATCTGAAATACCAACACAGCCACTCCCCTGAAGCCTTTCAGTATCCCTGAAGTAGAGTTTCATTAGAATCCAGCTATTTGAGTTTCACCTCTGCCAAGGATTTGGCTTCAGACTCTTCTGAAGGGGCAGATTTTCGAAAGGAGCCAACCACTGCCATGAATCTGGACTCTTGCAGTGGTTCATGCTTTCAGTCTGGAGTGAAGATAGAGTTAAAATAATCCCTGCTCCAACATTTCACCCCTCTCATTTTTTGCCACAATGTCCTGTGGCAAGGATGATTGACTGAAAGAACCACATTTTGTTCTCAGAAGCTTAGACAGAGGCTTAATGTTGTGACAGACAAGAAACTGGCTGAGAAAACAAAGGATGAAGTGACACCAAGAACTGTTTAGAAAGTAGAAACATGGGATTTAACAACAGTAAAAACAAGCTAGTTCCAAAGTATAAATGCTGATCTTGCATGTCTGAAGTAAACAGAGAAGGTTTCCATGTTTCCCAGATTTTTTTCTGACACTTAAAGTGGACCAGATGATCATTTGGTGGGAATTCATGCAGTGCCAAGAAAATGAAGTTGCTGGTTTACAGCAAATGAAATGTGGCCCTTTGTGCCCATAACCCACATCATGTGCATTTCTTTTCTATATTGCTTTAAGTTTTCCAAACTGCATCTCTCTAGATCATTCTTTGGAAAGCTGAAAGAAATCAGTGACTCTCTCATTTCATTGTACTTGGCCTTACTTGGTTTAAGGCTATAGCAAATACAATTTTTCCTCTCTATTATATGTGAGTCCCTTCTGATACTGAGAACATTATATTGTCTTCACAAAGGATTGATGCTGTTTATTGGACATAAAACTAAAGGGGATGCTAAAAACAATTATAATAAAACAGTATCTGCAGACAAATGGCTTTTCTGACACAAAACAATAAAATGAGTTATTGTTTTAAGTGTCAATTAATGCTTTTAAAATGCTTTAATTGCACGGTATCTCTTTCAGACTCTTGAAATACAGAGATAATTTGGGCTAAAAGAAGATAAGATTCAAGTCAATATGTAAGCTGTGACTTGACAAGGGGCTTAATAGCTGCCTGAGGCAGATCAGAATGTGTGATAATGAGAATCTAGCAGAAAAACACATCGTGGAACTGAACTTCAGAGTTTCCCAGGGTAAATGGTGTCAGTGACTAGTTGGTCATGCTCCTTCTACAAGGCAGAAAGTCAGAAGTGGCCAGTCTTGACAGCAGTGACTGCTGCAACCTTGGAGTTAGTTACAAAGTACTCATTTTTGAAGGAAATACCTGCATTCATTCATAGTCATATTCATTTATATATGTACATACATCCATATATAAAACCTATTGTTTTTTTCAATGCAGTTTAGTGAAATGCATTTCAGCATGACAGAGAACTGGGATCATGATAAAGCCTTCAATTTACAGTGCCCCGTTGTCTTCTCATGTCCCTTGCCAAGTCCTTTCCAGGAAGCTGTAAAAAGAAAATTATTTGCTGGCTTAGGTTTGGGCTTAACTCTGTTCCCTTCATTGCTACTGTACTCTTCTCTGCAGGGGATCATTTTACATTTTCTTAATTGCAGAGAGAGATGGTGGTGTTGGCAGTGGTTGTGCTGAGAAATGGATTTTAATGAAGTGCAGTCCACTTACTGCACTGGAACTTCAGCATTTGTAAGCTGAATGATAGCATCCTGTCAGCTTGATGTTGATGACTTTGTCACCAAGGGGACAGATTTATATACCCATGGATTTTGTAGCAAGATTGTACTTTTAAAATGTTTTTTGGGGTATTTTTGTGTTGCTTTATATCTACCTGTATTTTTCAGTTTGAGAATATTGTTACTTGGAAGTAAAATAAAAGTTTTAGGCTGGACATTAAGGTGAGATTCCTTTCAAGTAACTTTAGACTTTTATGCTGCAGATATTTGCAGCCATGGCAGGTACAAAAGCTTCCCTTTAGAATCAGGGGAGAGAAATGGGTGGTTCATTTAACCTTTTGTAGAAATCAGGTTTAAATCAGGATGAATCCCACTCCAGGCTCTTTGGCTATAAATACCATACTGTACCTGGCTCTGCAAACACTGTTGCTAGAGACACACTGATAAGGGACTCCACATGCTCATAGGCTGCCCCATCAGGAGGAGAATGGTTGTATCCCTGCTGCATATCAGCTTTCATTTGAGAAACTCTCCAAAACAGATCACTCTCCAAAACTGATCACTTTCCAGGGCTTGTAAGTCTCACTTGGAGCAAACGAAGGAAAATGTTATCTCTAGAGGAAAAAGTCAATCCTATATTTTTCAGGATCTTGTCTATGAGAAAGTTAGAAGTTCTGCATGTCTTAGAGGCTTCCTAAGGAGTGACATGAATGTGACTGTACTTTCAGTTCATGCTTCTTCATGTCCTCTCTCCAATGGCTTTTCAAACCAGTAGTGAATTTCAGCCACATGAAAAAGAGTCAATAATGTTTCAAAGGCACTCTATTCCTAATTTGTTTTTAGAAAATTTGTGCTTGAATACAGAAGACAAAGCTAAGTGAATGTTACCATAAAAGAAAGGCAGCACCATCAGCTGGTCATGGACTTGCCCCTGTGTAAACTGGGATACACACACTGGCTGCCCTGCCAGCACCAACAGGCTCTGGACCAGCCACTGCACCCTGCTCTTTCTCCAGGTGATACCTGGGGGATGCAATAGAAAGCAAGGATTTCAGAAGTGTAAGAGCAGAATCTCGGCTTGCTGAGAGAGGAGGGCATTAGGAAGCTCCTGGGTCTGTGATGAAATGCTGAATAGATAAAAGTCCATAGGAATCCAGGCTTAAACTGATTGTTCTGCACATGTCATTCCTAATCACTTGTAACACTGTAAATACTGTTCACTTCTAGAGGTCAAAGAAGGATCAGGAGAATCTGAGGGAATAAAATGTACATACTCTCCAGAAACTGGAGCAAACAGCTGACTTGCCTTCACCTGCAGCATCATTTCCTGCAATTCCCAGTCTCCTGCTATGAAATCCTCTTAGTATCCCTCTGAAACACAAGTGTAAAGAAGATTGCACTCTGTGTGCACTTCTATTTAGCTAACAGAAAAGAGGTAATCTCTGCTGCCTGGGTGTTGTCCAAATGTTATACTTAATGAGTTTACTTAAACACCTTAATGAGAGAAAAAAGGTACAGAAAGGCAGTTCCTCTGAGCAATTTATTACAGAATAAGGGAAAGCTCAACAGTGGAAATTCTGCAAGCACACAGCACAAATTCAGTGTGGAAGGGAATCAACATCCAGGCTGAAACATCCATAAGAAAGGAAGAAAAACTGTGTCCCCTCACTTGTCAGGCTGGTTATAACCAACCTGAACAACTGCTTTAAAACAGCATGTGCCTGTCACTGTTGTGTCTAATGACTTAGACCTCCTCAGTCTTTGAGTTTGTTTGGGGTATTCAGAGCATCTCGTGGCCCTTGTGATGTCCTGTCTGTGTTCCCTGCACTGCTCTGCTCAGTCCTGATTCCCTGGTCTGTCCTATTGACCAACTTCTTGGCCCTTCAGCTTGAGACTCCATGACCCAGGAGTTACCATAAATAAGTTAATTTCATGCTTTATGAACACTGCATAAAACACAAGACTTTTAAAAACTTCTAATGGTAGTGGTATGTTTTGTTATTTTGTTTTTGTGCTTTGTTTGTTTCCTCAGAATAAAACTTTTTGTCTGCCCTTTCTAGACCTTTCTGCATCCATCATTCTTTTTATCTATGCATTTCCTTTCTGCCTTTATGGACTCTTTTACTTTTTAATGAGCCTGGGTATTTGACCTGTGTTCCACCTTAGAACAGATGCAGTAGTCTAGTCCCTAAAATGAACATTCAAGATGTTATTGTGCTTTCATGTGGAGCTCTAGACCACCCTCCATGGCAGCCATTCTGTGTCTGTGCTCAGCAGTATGGGGTTTTCTCTTTGATTTCTCAAATTAGTTCAAAAGCCAGGATTGAGCTGACACAAACTTTAACAGTCATGTTCTGCTCACATCATTCCCTTTTGAGAAATTATTTTTCACTGCATAGACTGTGAATGAATCCTTGGTTTTTAATAGGTACATTAAATCCTGCTTTGCAAGCTCTTACAAAATATTTTCCCCTAAGAATACAACAGTTCTGGCCAGAGTCTGATTAAAATACACACATGGTGTTTCAGAGGGCTGCAGGTGTACATTGATTCCAACTATGATTTTCAGTCTTTGGCTTGTAGAAATCCAGGAATTCCTTAATTTTCCTCTGTCCTTCATGGGCTTAGGGTTTAGTTACTCTCTATTCTGTAAAACTGTTTTGTGTCCCTTCTAACTCTTGCAATCAGACCTGGTTCTCTTTTGCAAGTGCTAAATAATCTCTGTCTTTTCACAGGTTAAATCAGGACTGTTGACTGGATTTTTCCCCTTGATTTTGACATCTGCTCCCCATTACAATTTGTTCTGTACATGGTGTATTTTAAGACAAGTTATAGATCTGCAATATATGGCTCAGAATTTCTTCCCCTCTGATCAGTTTCTCTTGTAAAGCTGATCCCTCTCAAGAACACTTTCCTTCTCCTAGAAGTGATATACCCCGTGTGCTGCCTGGTCACTGGCTCAAACTTCCACACTTTCCTATGCAAACCTGATTACATGAAAATCTAATGCCTGTCTCCTAGCAATATTTAAAAAAATACCCACTTCAGGGCCATCTTTCCTTCATGTTGTCTTCATAATGGTCACTCAAACATTTTCCCCTTGCCTGATACGTTTCTGGAAAATGTCACATTTTTTGCAGTTTTAACCTCATACCTCTCTCCATGAAACACTATATTCACTACTTCTTTCTATTTCTAAAACCTCTGTGTTTCTGAATCTACTTTTGCTTATTCTCTTGCTCCTTGCATCAAGGAGTATTCTTTGGCATGGGAGCTTTTTCAGAATTCAGAATTACAGCTTTTAAGCACAGTGAGTCATTACTACAACAAAAGGTAAAAAGAAAGACAATGTGAAGCAATAGTACATTAGGGAGGGAGACAAATCTATGTAGCCCACTTTGAGCCTGCCTGCAGACAGCTAACTCTGACAGGATTGCTCCAAGCCAGCACTTTCCAGTCTCTGTCATGACCCCTTGTCCTCACATGCAGTCTGTAATCACCTGCCCTTGAGAAAAAATATTCACTTGGTCAGAAAGTCAGGAACACATTAGAGAAATATTCTGGACACTGAAGAAGAGCTATACAGTCCTCTGTGCAGCAGAAGGTGTAGGTAATTATTTCAGCTTTTTTAGATATTTATTATTGTGCCGGTTTAGACACAAATCGAGGAGGAAACAACCCGGAAGGGAGTCTCTCTCTCCTCTCTCCTGCCAGCCAAGCAAGCAGGCCCCGGCAGCACCCACCCCTCACGGGTNGGGAATACAAGATCATCCCATGACAATTATACATAGATCATTTATAGATAGTTTTAAAATATGAAACCTTTCTCAGCTGTTTGTAAAAATACTAGTTGGATGAAAAAAGAAGAGAAAAAGATAACATTGAGCTGTAAGGTGATTGTGAAGAGGATCTGTGCTTCTGGAGACTGATGCTTCTTAAATTATGGAGGGTTAATATGTGTATGAAAGACACAGTTAAATCCCACAAATCACATTAATTGAAGAAAAATGGCACTGCTACCCTAAAAGCTGATCCCAAAGTGTGCTGTTCTGCATTTGCAGGATGAACCAGACTAGTGACTAGTGTGTTGTTAGCAGCAATAGACATCTCTTGGGATGGTTGTTATTGAAAGTCTTGAGATGAAAGAGATGAAAGAGACAAAGGGTTATGGTCCCAGGTAAGAGTCACAGCTATTTTGAAAGGTGCACCTCATTCAGCAACAGAGACAGGGACTTACCAACAGCTTTGCAGGCATAACTAACAGCAGGAGGAGAAGCAATTTAATGATGTGAAAGGCAGATTCTATAGGTAAAATATGGAGGATAACAGGTCTGGGAGAAGGGGTGCTTCACTTTTAAAAAATTATTTATTTTTTCCAATAGCTGGCAACAATAGCAGCAGCTGCTGGAAGTACCTGAGAGTGAGTGACAGTGAAGGAGCCAGGATGAGCCACAAATGAGAGTAAATAAGAAAAGTGACTTGAAAAGGCTCTGGGCCCCTAGTGGCCCTGAGAATGGTGAATTGGGACAACAAAAGCAAGAGTGCACTTTGAAAGCAAACACGAGTGCTCTTCCTCCTGGCCGCTTGTGAACCCTTTCTCAACTTAGAGATCAATGCAGAAGCAAAGATGTGATGTATCTTTCATGTGGCTGTGCTGTTCTATAATAAAACCTGAACAAAAAAGGTTTTGTTTACCAGCCTTCTAGTGAAGCTACGTTTTTCAATCAGGAATCTTCTCATGTACCATTCTCCAGCCTACTGCAGCAGAAGGTTAGATCTTCCCTTGACATTGACAAAGCAGCACCAATTTCCATTGGAGAGTCTCTAGCAGCTCACTTCAGAAATGAACTTTGTAATGGAAACAATATTTAGTTTTTGAGTATGAGGAATAAAATTCTTTTCCAGCAACCAAGAGTTCAGTAAAAGCTAGGTGCCACAATTCTGTGAAGTTGATAACAACTTTTGGTGGTGTCTGAATTTACAGACTTTGCAAAAAGACTTGGATTTGAGTCATAAGCTTTCTCCTCTTGGATAAATAGCTTCACCTCTGTATTGTCCTGCTTCTTTAGTCACTTTGTTTTTAAAACTGGGTTTTGTCGAGGCAAATAATATGCCAGGTGCCTTGTAAAGCACCTAGAAACAACTTTCTTAGGCAAGGAGGGGTTCTGCCAGTGGCAGTCTCAGGAAAAACTTGGGTCAAAGTACTGTAAGTCAGGGATTTTTGTTCTTACTCTATGTACCTACTTTTACAATGTTCCCTGTTTAGTAAATTACTTATTTTTGTCTTCATATCATTATGTTGTTTTAGCACCTCCCTAACTGGAGACTACTTTGAGGGGTGGCAGCTGCAAAGAAACTGGCAGCACCTTGGACATCTCACCTGACAGCAGAACTCCCTTCTCATTGTAGTGACCACACCTTGCTCACATCTGAGAACCTTGTCTTCATTCATGAAAAAAATAAACACTTTAACTAAGACCTCTTACAGCCCCTCTTTGTGTAGACCCTGACCAAGACATGAAAAGTCTTTCTAATACTTCCTTCCTGTGTCTGAATATAATTTCATGGAAAATTAAGTATGACAGTAGAACTTGCCAGTGACTGTGAGGTGAATGATGACTTCTCTCTGCTCCCCAGTACATTCAGTGTTCATAGCACTGAGTTTGGCAGAGCTGCTGGGTTTGCTTATTTCCTTTACTCTGAGCCAAGATTCTCAGTAGTGTCAGGACAATTTTAGAAGCAAGATGCACTCAACTGAACTTCATCTATGAAGAGATGAACAGGTGCTTACAGCTGAGTTGTCAAGTCCATATATTACCTTGATGGGTTTTTTCTGCCTGAAATACAGCCAATTTTGAGTATGGACTTTTGGCCAGTCCTCAGATTTCAGCAAGCTATCTACTCCTGAATTGATTCATTCTGGGGAAAAAAAATGTGAAGAAGAGAGAAACAAGATCTGCAGTATGCAGAGTAATTTTCAGGGGAGCAATAGTGGTGGTGCCTGTTGCAGGGGCTGGAGCACTTGCAGGGCTGTTGTCACATTGTCAGATTTTAAAGACCTTTTCCTCCTGAGGACACTGAGCACTGTTGAACATGGCCTGATAGGCCTGGGCCAGGCCCCAGTACATTGCAGTGATTTGGGTCTGTGGGGTGCCAGAGTGATAAGACACTTTTAAAAAATATTTTGCTACTTTTCTGGATTCTGCACATGTTCATGGGTAAGGTGCAAACACGTTGGAGGTGCCCACTGCCCTAGGGACTTGCTTAATCCCACCCACCTTGCCACTCTGAGCTATCCAGCTTTTGGGCAGATCCCTGGGTAATGTTCCTAATTATTTGCCTGGCCTTAAACAAGGCCTGAACCATATGCAACAACATGCTGGCTCCTAGCAAAAAGACCAGTTTGGTTTCAAGGGTAGTCTCAGGATATTCAAAATCTTTAAAATTCTTGACTACTGTAATCAGCCTGAAGAACAAGGAAGGAATAAAGGAAGGGAGAAAAAAAATAGGGAGTTGTTTCTCCCATATGTTGTTCCTCTGAGAAAAAGGAGAAAAAGCCAAAAGTGTGATTTTCAGTTGTTCCAAGTAGATGACCCCCAAAGCACAGAGGTGCCTGCAACACTGAATACATCCACTAGGTTGGTGTCCTGACCAGCAACACTGTCATATCATAAACCTATACTATGAAATACACCACAGAGAACATGTACTGCAAGTGAGGTATTACCCAGACAAAACACCACAAATATGACAGCAAATATGTTCATATTTTAATTAGCAACTATTGTTAAACCAATACAATGAATGTTTATAACAATTTTCTTTTAACACATTCAGGTCCTCATCTCAACCTTTAGTTCACCTGTTTAGGTGCCGAAAAAAAAGTGTGATGGTTTTAAGCCCAACTGGAGACAAAATACCACCCCAGCTGCTCACTCAACCCCTTCTCCCTGGTGGAATGGGGAGGAGAATTGAAATAAAACTTGTATGCTGACACAAGAAGAGTTTAATAATTGAAAATGAAGTAAAATACAATAATAATGGTAAATAATGATAACGATAATAAAAAGGAAACAAACCATTAATGCAGAGTACAACTGCTCATCACCTGCTGAGCGATGCCAGACCTCCCTTCCCAAACCCAGACTGGCTGTGCTTCAAAGTAACTCCCCCCAGTTATATATACTGGGCATGATTTTCAGTGGTGTGGGACATCTTTTTGGTCAGTTTGGATCACCTGTCCCAGCTATGCTCCCTCTCAGTATGTTTTATTTTGTGCATCTCTTCCCTGGCACAGCATGAGACAAGGAAAACTAAAAGCCTTTACTTAGAATGAAATTACTTAGCAAAAAACCACATCAGTGTGTTATCAACACCTCTCTCATTCTGAATCCAAAACACAGCACTGTAACAGCTACTGAGAAGAAATTCATTCTATTCTAGCTGAAACCAGGACACTGAGATGGGTAAAATAAATGTTAAGCAATATCCAGAATGCTTTCTGCCATAACACCATCTCTCAAGCCTGTTAACTCAATGGATTTTAACTTCTCTATGGTTTGCTTCATTGCATGACTTCAAATTGTATTTCAGGGAAGGAATAGAGCTGGTGCATCCACCTGTGTAAAGAAGTGATAAGGAGAAGTTATGAGGGATCATGAAGTAAGGAGCTGGAGGAGGCCACAGAGTTCTATGAGGAGGACACGGACATGGACAGGGCATGGACATCCTCACATACAATCAGTGAATTTAGGCTACAGATTTTGAAGTTTACAACCTGCAAGGCTGAAGATGTGTCACTTGACATGTTCCAATTGACCCCACACTGCTATCAAGATCAGCAAAGGCATAAATAATCAGTAACCTGTCTGGAGCATCTGAAGGGATCCCCATACTGCTGAGCAGTGGCTTGCAATAGGAGTAGGTCTGTGGGGTGAAACAATTGGCACTGGGGTTCCAATGTCCACACTATCCAGGGTGGGGGCATGGAGGGGGGTGGAGGAGGCTATTAATGCCATTAGTGGTTGAAGCCCACTAGGTACAACCCAGAAGCCTGTCTTCTGGTTTAATTCAATCTGAAAGCAAGCCATCTTGTGTACCCTGAGACAATTTCACAAAGCAAATAAAAATAAGATTGATAGGGTGACTGACTTAAAAACATTCTCTGTGTGTAATACCCTCTCCAATTCTCTAACAATATATAACAACTGGATTTGAGTGGAAATCATTCCCAGGGGCAGAAAAAATTTTGGTTAAGAGTTGAACTAATAGTCATGGGAAACAAAGCAGTGCTTCTTCCAGAGTTCTCTATTTAGGATGTTGAAGTATTTCTCACGCATCTGTTAACAATTTGTAAAATACCACAGATCCACAATTCCAGCAAACACTGATCAGCTGTGCTTGGGTCTCTGCTCTCTGGCACCACAGACCTCTGATCCCGCTGTAGGTCTGGGTGATGCAGCACAGCCAGTAACATAAACCTGTTTCTATTTCCTCTGACCATTAATCACTCGGGATTTCACTGGTGCTTAATGGAGATACTTTAGGCTCTCCTATAAAGACTATAAGATTTCGTGTACTTGGAGCCCTTCTGCCTTTCTAAGGCACTTGCATTTTCTTTTTCTAGGAATAGCCTTGGTGATAAAATGAGTCACCTAGCCCTCTGCCAACAGTGAACATGATGACTGATGCTTAAATGGCAGCTTTCATGCTAGGAATGTTTAAACCTATGTGTGGAATCCTTCCCTGGCTGCTGGCTGTGCTGTCAATACGGTGCCAGAGCCTTTCTGCACGCACAGACCAGGAGCCCTCAGTGTGAGGATTCAACACCCTTCGTTACTGCCTTGGAAAGGATCTGTGTCTGAGGCTCTGACCTGGCTGGCAGGCATAAGCATTACACAGGGAGTTATGGTGCTCCTATGCCATGCTGCAGGGAACAGCAATGGAAGGGAACTGTGCAAGTCCTCTGGAGAGGCTCCTGCAGCCATGTCACAGGCAGCTCTTCTCATCCCCCTCATGTGCCAACAGCTTGATCCTCTAGCACACCAGTGCTCTTCTGAGTGCTGCAGAGATCCAGGCAGTTGAGCACAGAAAGGTAAGTGACATGAGCTTTATGTTTATTCTATTTCTACTGGCTTAACATAAGAAAGACTTGACTGTCTGTGTGCCTCAGAAGCATGAATTAATTTCTCAGGAATGTGGTGCCTAGCAGCACTAATGTTAGAAAGACGACTAAGTATTTGATTTCGGTACTTTATGGAACACTTCATGGACAGGATTGCAACACAAAAGCATCTGAGGAGCAAACAGCTCAGCTGTTCCTTCAGCCAGCCTGCCAAACACATCTTCAGCTTCTCTACAGCAAAGTACCTGATTCAGAGAAACCTGTTAACTACAGAAAATTAATTAGAAAAGTAAAATTAAACTTCATTTTTTCTTTTATGAGACTTGAACTTCTACAGGGCTGATACACAAGTTCTTACAAGATAATTGCAAGTATCAAATTAAAATATACTTCAGTCACAAGGGAAGGCAGTGTTTCTATAGCCAGAAGCAAGCAAGTGGGAGATTGAAGAGGATGGTGTCATTCTGTGTTGATGGGAGCCCTGGTCTCTTGAAAGCCTGTGCACATCTGCCCAGTGACATCAGTAGTTTTCTATTTAAAGTCAGGCACTGGTTCGCTGAACCTGACTCAAAGATAACTGCAGCTTGTTTCATAAAAGTGGAAAATTAATCGGTGTGAAATGTATTGGAAAACAGGATGGTTATTCATATGCCTCAGCAGTTTCCTTATTAGGTAAAACAAGCTTTTGATTGTTCTCCCAGGGCATACAATACCTCAATATGCTGCAAAATAGGCTGTTAGAAAACGAGCCAGCACGACTGGCATACCTTAGTGACCACTTTTGTGACAAATGCAAATGAATATTTTGAATCCAAGGTCAAAGCCTAATCATGGAAATGGCAAAGGCTCTGTCACCAAGTTCTTTAGATGTACTCTTCACCCTACATTAACAGCCTGTCCTGGGCTGACTGAGACCCAGTGGGGGTTGCAGAGTGCAGGGACCACTGGTTATCCCTATGATCAGTTCCTTAGACAGCTACAAAGGAAATTCTTCACAGCAGATACAAAAGAAACCAGCACGGAATCAAAATCCTCCTATGGAAAAGGAAAACACCACACGTTAAAATAGCAGGCTTAGAAGCTCATAAAACAAAAGAGTGGCTTAGGGTTCCAGATGTATCATGTTACAAACAGTCTTTTACAGTTGGCTCTACTCCTTGAAACCACTGAATCATTTCCTACTTGGGCACGTTTGGAAATGCCAGCTTTTTCCAATTCAACTCTACCTGGTTGCATCAACTGAAAATTCAGAGTGGCTCAGTGACTAAGTGTGGTAAAGACAGTCGTGTAGAAGAATATAAATTAATTCATTATCCCAGCAGAATAAAGCTCATTTTAATAGCAGCTCCCCCTACCCTGAACAGTGCTAGAATAAAAATTAAAAGGCAGGTCCTTTAGCAGGAAGAAACTGTTCCTTTTTCAGTCCACATTGCTTTTCAGCAAGTAACAATAATAACATCCATAATATTAGGATGCAGGAGGTCTGGATGCTCTCTGCCTCTATCCCTGAGGAATAGGGTGATAAGAAATTATGTTGACTTAACCATATGTCCAGAAGGATTAATTTTGATTCTGTAGTCTTGGTATCAGCTGCTACCTCAAAGGAGAAGAGTGTGATGGTGATGTTTCTAGGCTACTGATTACCTGCTATTCCTGACCTGAAAAATTACAAGACCCATGTTACCATGACTGACTACAGACTACTGCTAGGAGAGAGAATTATAGGAGATGGTGAGACTACTTTAGATACATCTTTACATCTGGTCTAGACACAGATTTCCTAACCCAAAATTTATTTCATGGTGTGGGTTCACTCAAGTAATATCTGGGACGAAGTTAAGTCAACACCATGTAGTGCATCTCACAGCAAAATCCCTGTGCAAGCTGGCAGAGCCTCTGTGGCCAGCAGCACCTGCACAGGCATCAGATCTGAGCCTCAGTGCTTAACTTATGCATCCATATTATGTGGGCAATATACAAAATGTGATATGCTTGACGATTTTGGAGTGCAGACAAGTAATTTTAAAACCTTGTCAGCCCCTCTGTGGTTGCACCCTCCCTGGGGCAGTGCTGTGTGCCTGCTCACCCAGACAAACCCTCCAGGCTGCTCCCAGGCCACCCCAGCAGCTGGTGGATGGACTCTCTGTGTGGGCAAGCAGCCCTTCTGCCACCTCCTGCCTCGTCCCCTTCCCCAGAGGCAGCACCCAGAGCAGCCCTGTGGGGGCTGATGCTGCTGTGCCACGGACCAGAGAGAAGCTTCCCTCTGGACACTGCCCACGTGACTGGCATTGTGAGTGTCTGATTAATGGCACCAATACACACTAATGCAAAAACAACTTGATACAAACAAGTATAATCATGTCCAAGTGAATGATTGCTGGTGTTTTGTTAATATTTTTAAATAAATCCAACACCACGTTTCTAGAAGGTGTCTACACTGCGAGTGGACTTTTTCACCATACAAAGGGTTTCACTGCCCTGATATCTGTCTGCAGGGGAGTGGAAAGAACTTGGCTACAAAGCAGCATCCATGAACACATAATTTCCAACATGACATTTATACCCTAACCATATTGTGTTTGCAGACATTAATTTGTAAAGATTTTCTTTTTCTCTTCCTGAAAAAATTGCATTTTTATGGGTAAAACAATCAGTTAAGGTGGCCACAGTGCCACTATACCCTTTAAATCATCAAAAATAAAAACTAATCTGCAATTCTACAAAACACAGCTCACTTCTGGATGTTATCTATTATTTATATGCATTGTCAATAGTTCATTAGTTCTGGTCTGTTTTCCCATGTCAAAAATCTTGTTTTTCATGCCTACAGTCATGCAGTAGAAAAAATAGTGTGGTCAATGACCTCAATACAATGAAAAAAATGCATTTAAGATTATCTGTTTGCATACAGTCTAGAAGCTGAAAACTTCACATCCCATTTCTGAAAAAAACAACCAAACCAATCCAACAACATTTCAGGGAAACAAAATTTATTTTCAAATAGAAATTAATTCTTTCCTACTTTTTTGAGTGAGGTATTTGAATGAATTCTTGTAGATAACACTGGCAGAAATTGGGATGAATTTGTAAACAGCCTGCAAAAGAGGAAAAATTGCACTTTTCTGATAACATATCCCTCTTCATAAAAATTGCAGTTAGTCCTATCTAACCAGGAGCTGTTTGTGAGCATTTCTCAAAGTGATGAATGGTGTCTCAGCATTTCCTTCTCTCTTTCTGATGATCTGTTATAATGACAGCAGCTTTTATCATATCTCTATTTGTGAGGGCCCCTTGCTTTCTTCCTTCTTTTACTACAAAAGCTCTCAAAGGAAGCCTTTGTGTGTCAGGAGAAGCCAAATTAACATAATACGTAGCCTCTATAAATAGTTGCTTCAAATTAGGCTTCCACAAAACCTTGAAGCAATATTTCTTCATTTTTTTCTTTTTCCCTACCGCTGGTAATAGATACAATCTTGTATCACATTTTTTCCTTTATAAAACATTAATGTTGTTGTTCTGATTTTGTGTGTTTTTCAATGCTTTTATCCAGCCACAAGTAAAAGATGGCCAGTTCTTTGTTACTGTATTTTGAATTTGTGCAAAAACAGACCTTTATAGAAAGATGGCATGTGGTACTGGCAAATTAACTACCAAGGGCAATGCAAAATTTTCTGTCTTGAAGACAGATCCTGGAAAACATGGATTTTTCATAAGCTGTGCTCCTAATTTTTTTCAAACCTTTTAAGAAGTGCTTCCAGATGTAAAAAAAATGAAAAGAACTCATAGGCTGAGAAGCATTAAGACAAGGCTAATTAAATCAATGTCTAGTATGAGGATCATGAGAAAATGTTAGCCATCATAAGGATCAAGTTGTGAAATTATCAGATATTCAATGCAAATGAAATAACAGAATTATTTCTTTTTTTCCCATAATTCCCAACCAAAGTGCAAAATTCAATGCCATGTAACAAGAAGTTCAAGAGGAATTTAGACAAATTCCTGGAAGAAAAAACATTTAAGTTTTTTTAACAAGACAGTCCAGAGATAACCAGTAACTTGGAGATTTGACAGAGCTCAGGGCTTACACTAAGGGAAAGCCTACAGGTTGCATCCTTCTCCTTTCCATTGTTCCTCTCAGACATGGTTGGAGAGAGGCCCTGAGGCTGCCCTAAACACACAGAGTGGTTGTTACAATCTTCAGTGTCTCAGGTGTTGCCCAGGCTGCAGCCTGGAGGCAAAGACCCGGTGCCGCAGGGGATGTGTGCATCAGCCCTGGGGCCCCTTCCCCACACCTCTCCTCTTGCCTTCAGGACACTTTGGCACAGACATCGAGTCCCAGAGCAGAGCAGGGCGGTGACATCTGTAGAAACCCACTGATGCTGCTGGCTGGCTGACTGGGGGTAGTTGCCTTTGAGTCGATAGCACTGTGGATGTCCTGACTGCCAGGGAGGAGGCAGCAGGTCCAGCTGTGCCAGACAGGAGCAGTGCAGGTCCAGCTGTGCCAGACAGGAGCAGTGCAGTTCCAGCTATGTCAGACAGGAGCAAGGCAGTTCCAGCTGTGCCAGACAGAGAGTAATGCAGGTCCAGCTGTG
>VZRX01012673.1:495549-565618 GCA_013398075.1 Notiomystis cincta
TTTTTTAATACTCTTGCAACCCTTTTTTAAAAAGGAGTTTAGCTCCTCTTTGCTCACTAAGATATTCCAGCTGTACTGCCACCCAGGAAGGCCTCCTGCATGGCTGGGCTGTGTCTGTACCCACCATGATTTGTGGCTCTCAGCATTCTTTGTGCCCAGGCCCATTAGCCTGTTCAGGGGCTACATCTGCTGTAATCACCTTGCACATTTATGGCTCAGTGCTTTAAAACCCATGGCAGCTCCTTTTCTTGAAGGAGCTCAGCCTGACAGAATATGAGTTGTAGAAATACTTGGGTGTGCCATTGAGGTACATGGTTTAGTGATGGGCTTGGCAGTGATGGGTTAAGAGTTGAGCTCTATGATTCCATCTTAAATGCTCCTATGGTTCACTGATTTGAACCCAAATTTTCATTAATTATTGTTTTTATCGTGAATGTAAATTAAAAAATAGACCCCATATTTTTTCCAAGACTCTTATAACTTTGAGGAGAACGGGCTTTTGAAAGTTGATTTCCACTAGTGAAGCAAGCACACACTTTGTGACTTTCTTAATATGAACAGTGTGAGCCAAAGCCTGGTAGTGCTCTGCACACCAGTGCCAGCCAGTCAGGGTACCAGAGCCCTTCACAGATGACGGGTGAGTTATTTTGGTGGATGCAGGATTTCTCTGTGTAGCTCCTACCAATTAATTCTGCTCTCTGGGGAATTTAACAGCCTTTGATTTCTGTGGTAAGTCTTGAAAAATTCCACCTGCTATAAGGTGAGTGTGGCAGACACCTACTTGAAAAGGATAAAGGCTAATTTTGGCTCTAAATTCAGGAGAAATTGAAGTTGGTAGTGTGAATATAGCAAGGTATCCATGGATAGGATAACTCATGTCAATAAGGCCATAACAACATGCATTGTACCAAGTCTCTAAATTATTTTTCCACATAATTAAATATGCAAGTGTAATTAAACCCTATATCTATCAACCTTAGTCCATGTCAAAATGTAACTTGATTCAACCTTGTGTTTCCAGTAGAAGTTATATGCCAGACTATGTAAGAAATACTCATTTAAAAGCTTGCCATCATCTCATAAAATAATATGCCTGAATAAATGAAAAAAATCTGTCTTTTCAGATTAGGACAGGAATGCTTTTAATTCCCCTAAATATTTCTCAGGAGAAGAGGGCTTTACCTCACCTGTACCTAAAACAGTCTCTCTGGGTTGTTTTATGCACATGATAATAAATCTCAGCTTTAATATGTTCACTTTTGGTAAGATAAATTTCTCTCCAGAAGTGAGTATCTTTCATCTAAGTGTAAATGGAACCAGGGTGAATGGTTCAGATGTGGATGTATATATTTCATATGACTGTATCTGATAATATGAAACCCAGCAACGATGTGCCATCTGTGTTCTATAAAAGCAAACTTTTGTGACTTTGTTTTTTAGAGATCTTTTACATAAATAGATCTAATGAGGTTGATACTTTCCATGAAAAATGTATCATTTCTGCTTCCTTTTAAAACCACAAACCCTTGCAAGTTTTTATATCTATAACTGGCAAAACCAGCTTGTTTGCACATAATTTATTCATTTTTTCATCCTTTCTAGGTAAACACAGTATGTATAGGCTATTTAAAAACACATTGTGAATGGGGAGGTAAATTTATATTTCATAACTTACTTAATTTCCTAAAAATGTTCTCTTTACTGAAATAAAAGAGAAGTAACTACCTATGGACTCAGGAATCTAACACAAACTTCCAAATTTTATACAAATTTACCCTTATAGATCAGTACAGTCAAAGGTGAAAGAGGGAGCTCTGTCACCTTTTCTGTTACGTTACCTGAACATGGGAGTGCAGATGCTGTAGCCTACAGAAAATAAAATAATGCCTGTTTTCTATTACCAGGAAAAACCCCCAAGAGAGATCTGATTCTTTGCCCACTGCAGAGCTCCTTCAGTGTTTCTTCACCCAGAGCCTGGGGAAAACACAGCTTCCTTCCCTGCTGTGCCCTCCAACAGCTGCTGCAGTTTGTGATTAGGATGCTGCCTTGTCTGGGGTAAATGAGTGTGCAGCTCAAAGCACCACCACTCATGTCACATCCAGCTTAGAACCAGCCAACTGGTATCCAGGGCATGGGTTCCTACAGCAGCTCTATCAATGCTCTTCTCCATGCTCCACTCACATCTCCCTGGCCCACTCCTCTTTCCCTAATTTCCTACAAAACATCTGGCAACATCTTCTCATCATGCACTGGGAGTGCACTCATGTAGTAATGCATTCTTGCTTTTGTTTAGCCTGAAATATTTTTGTGTTTGTTAAAAATGGCCTGCACTGTTTATGAGTCTAGATAAAATACATGCTCAATAAATGTAAAATGTCAGTAAATGGTAAAAATGTATTTATAACTGGGCCAGTCATTAAAGACCAAACAGTGAGTTATAGTGCTGTGCTGCAGCTTTACGAATTATATGGTGTCTGAGCAGAGAAATCAATACGTCACAATTTTGAATTACTTGGCACCTTTTAATTTTCAGAGATCATCTTGCTTCAGATCTTGACGTGCATCAGTGGGCCAGATAGGAAACGGGCCCCATGACAGCGCTGCTTCCTGTCTTACAGGGCTCAGTAGGCTACATGCAAATATCCCATGCAGCAGATCTTTCAGAAACCTGCCACTACACTACACATCATCCTCAGCTAGATGCCTCAGAAATGAAAATATGCAATTCAGTGCTGAGAGTGTGGTTCACTGTGGTTGAGAAAGGGAGCTACTTCCACCTCCTCCGATGTGAACTGAATCTGTGGTCTCAATCTCATGCCGGTTGAAAAGACTGTTGGTTGTTAGGGGTTTTTTTCTCCCAGAAGTTATTCCACCATACACATTACTGAAGACTGAGGCACACAAGAAGGGAAAAGGTGGTGCAAAGGCTGAAGCACTGTCTCTCCTCAAAGAAGATCCAAGTAGTGTGGTTTGGGGTGATTCAGGGAAGTGCTGCTGCATCTGCTCACTGCTCTCTGTGGTACTCTCTGGTCAGCTGTCAGCAGGGGGCTCATTCAGTTTTTCATAACCATACCAAACAGTTACCAAAAAGATTTCACATATTGCTTACTTGTTAAATTCTCAGTTTGCTCTTAAGGACAGCCAAGCTGAGCCTGAGCGCATCTGGGAAGCCTGAATAAATTTTCTCCAGCTGCAGGTTCCAAGTGATGATTCCTTGCTTTAGGAATGACTTTTACACACACTCAGCTATTCGGTCCAATGAATGCATACTCATGCAATATGCAAACACAAAATTAAAGGCAAAGGATTTTAAATGCTGGTATTTAAAATGCACATCTCCCCAGCACATGATAATGGTACTTTAAGCATCAGCATTCCTCTCAGCTGAAAACGCCTTCATCCTCCTCCCCTCTGCCCTTGGTGCTCAGGCTCCACACACTTCACATGCCATCCTGTCCCCCACACTGAGCCCCTGTGCTCCCCAAGCACCTCTTCATCACCCTGGAGCCTCCATCCTTCTCTCCTCACTCCTGTTCTCCCTTTGGATCCTCTTCCCAAACACTGATACAGTTTCAGATTACTTCAGATCTACTGGTGATGCCGAGGCTGTTCGATATCGAAGACTCAGAAACGGTGTACGCAAACCATATATTTATAAACTTAGTCTATTTAGATGGACTTGTTAACTGTAGGGGATGTCCAAATAAGTATTATGGGTGTTAAAGCTCTCAAGGTTAAAAATGAGGTTGGTCAATCTGTAAGAAGAAAATGACCATGTGGTGCAGAAAGTCTCACCTGGGAGCTAGGCGCTGAATGCCTGCTCTGAAAATAATGCTAAACATAAGAGTTGTTATTGATCCCTTCTGTTCAGATGACACTCACTCTTTCTAAGCTACATTTGGTTTTCCCCTCTGTTAGACCTTAATTCTTTCCTGCCAGGCCATCAAAGGCACTGTATATAATAAACTAAAATGTGCTTTCTCTGGCAGTGCAGTAATTGAGAGGGAGACAGATAGATAAGTGGCTATCTGAGGACTGTAGGAGAGATTCTGGCTTACCCAGCACATAGATTTTGTGGGAATGGCAGTATATTTGCAGAGCTTAATGAAAGTGAGCCAAGGCTGCAATACGATCAGCAAGACCTGTCACCGAGGTATGGGATATCAGCATATTTACTGAAGTCCCCTACCTAGCGCTACAGTTTAGAGGAGAGAGACACTGAGAGAGAGAGAGAGAGAGCTGAGCCCAATTGATGATGATCTGCCATGAGAAGGAAATGTCCTTACTCCCCTGCTTGGCCTCTGCCTGCCACCTTCCACACCCCTGGCCACAGCACAGGCCTTCCAAGGTTTCTCACTTTATCCCCATACCAGAGAGGGACCGTGCTGCTTTGCAGCTGCTTTGCAGCTGCTTTGTAGCTGCCAGAGACAGCCCCAATCCAGCTACCCCACTGCCAGTCCTCTCCCCAGCGGAATAGCAATGGTCATGCACTGGCTGAGATGCCTCTTTCATATGTTGGCATGGATCCCACCATGTTTTGGCCCATTTTGGTCCCTGGTGTACAACCAGCATGATTCAGACAGAAAATTACTTCAGAATGGAGAAAACAAGACATTTGAGACAACTCCGGTTTACAACAAGCATTCCCAAATGCCTGTATATCTTCCTAGCTCCTAAAGTACCCTGGATTTATTTCTCTTTGGAGGTAAAGGCTTTCAGTGCCAGCTTATAAATGGCTCAAGATGTTACTAGACAAACAGAAATAAAGAACTGTGCAGAGTTTCTCCCCACCCTTGCTTTCACTGATTTTTTCTGAAACAGTAAGCCACCCTAATGCTAAGAGGTATATTTTTTTTTGTATGGCTTCTTTTCCTATACTATTTTTCTTCCCAGGATGTGCTGAAGGTTCAGTAACTGTCTTGCTTTTCCTCATCACTGCATGGATATGCCCCCTGCCCTGTGTAAACACTTATGTTTCATTTCAGAGACACACTGAGCTTTCAGAGACACACTGAACTTTCAGAGGACTCTGGCAGGTGCCTCACCAGAAGCTCAGCACTGGCCCCAGGTTAACAAGTGCTTAAAGCTGCATCAGAGCTAAGGGACCTTGTTGAACCCTGACTCTCAAGCACTCTCACAATTACTTTCCTCCACAGCCTCATGATTTATGGGACATGGTTTCTCCTCCATGTGATCTCCTTTCCACACCAAGGTATCCCAGTCACAATCCCTGTCTGGCTGATCCCACTGTTGACCCCCACATCCCTCACCTGCACCCCTTTGGCCCCCTCCTTGTATCACAGCCTTATCAACATTAACTTCATTGCTGCAAATAGCCTAAGTACCTGATGGTAGAAGAAGGAAAATCTGGGATTTGCAGCTGCTGTGTTTCTATGGAGCATTCAACAGTTTTTGCTGCAGAAAAGACTGTGAGAATCAGTATTATGTAAGAAAATGTTTAGGCTGCAATCTGGGCAGTTATATTTTTAACTCTATTTAATGAGGTTAATGGCTTTTTCCCTGTTTAAAGGCAGAGGTCCTGTCCTTCTTCCTTCAAATCCCTCAAATCCATGAGTTCATGGTGCTCTGTACCACTTCTGTGGTGTTCTTCCATACCAATGAAGCAGTCTATCCCCACACATTGGCACAGGATTTTTTCTTATTTTTTCATTTACTGTACTCTGTGAATTTCAAATTTCAACAAAGGAAATGTAGGAATGCAAAAAAAAAAAAAAAGGCGCTCGCTTTTTTTTGGTGCACTGTGATCTCTGAAAGACATTTGGATCTGAACAATCAGGCCACCCTCCTAGAAGAAATTCAGTGGATAATCTTCCCATCCCAAGATTAGGCCTTGATATAGCTACCCTTTTTTTTCTTCTTCCAATGATCCCTGCTATTTGTTCACATCATGCATTTATTTTCCTGAATTATTGCTCTGTTTTTTTCATAAACATAAATTATGCTGATTGACCACCACACCCTACCACATGTATCATAAAAGATGATTCTCGACTCCACTATGGCCTCTCAATTCTAACACTGTGTATTTTATATGCACACTACAACAAACATGTGATCCCAAATAGGATTTTTCTACAGATGGGCAGCTGGGCACACTGTGCCACACTCAGTGATGGAAAGAAATGTTTAATTTGACTTAATTACTTCAACCATTGACCACAGTGCCCAATGAGAACCCTTCCATTATGTGACATCCCTAGGGGCATATTCCCCCTTCAGCCATACGGGCATTTTAAAAGCTTCTGGGAGCTGTACAGTCAGTCTACATGCTGATCTATGATGAGTAAATGTTGCTCCAACAGTTTTTGTCAGTGCTAATTTACTTGCTTTGTTTGTTTGCTTGGGGTTTTAATAATTGTATTAAAAGTCTTTGCTCCTGATGTATTTGACATTGTGCCATTGGTCCATTAGGATTTGGTTGAGTGTTGTGCATTATTTTTAATTTGCATTCACAGTATGCTCTGTAATAACTCCCACTGAATTCTAGCAATGGATGCTGTGAATTTGTATTAACAGCAGCGCTGTTTTGTGCAACTGTAGTAAAATTCTTTGCAAAAGAATACTTAGTACATCATCTCCTTTAGCGAAGGAGATCAGAGTTTCCAAATAACAGCAGAGACGTGCAAATTGTTCCTGGGCTAATTGTAATGGAAGGATTCATCTTGGATGGAAATCATTGGCAAAAGCTGCTGTTGATGCCAGAAGTTTACATGGTTTTAAAAAGCAATTAGACACAATTACAGAAGAAAAATCCATGAAAAGCATATCATTATTCCCCAAGCCACTGATTGCTGGAAGCTGAGAAAGGGTCCTAGGGATGGATCACTGCACAGCTCTTCCCTGGGATTGTTCTACTGGGCACTGCCTGAAGAACACACTGTTCTAGTCTGACCCAGTATGGCCTTTCTAATAGTGTCATGTTAAGATGTTTTGCTGAGAGCCTTTAGGAAGAAAAGAGAATGAGAAAAAAAATCTCCCTTCAGGTTAACAATTTGTGAATTTTTCAGTTTATGCATTAAAATCCTCCTTTGTGTCTAATTGTAGTTCAGCTCCTCTAGGCCCATCAGCTTCCTTTGGAAAACCATACACACCAGACTGCACCACAGTCATGGGCACCTGCCTGCAGTGTCCTTAATTGGATGAAGGCTTGCACAGTGGCTGGCAGTAGAGCACTCATCTTCAGTAGTTACTGGCCTAAAGTGTGCTCATGCTAAAAGATGCATTTTTGGCAATGAGTATTTATCTGTCACTGGGCTGGATCATCATTGCTGAAGAGGAGAGGCTGGTTTCTCAGTTAAACTAAATAAAGGAATCTGGTGAAGTGCACACAATATATTACTCTGATGAGTATAAAAAACATAGCTTACAACTGTGAAAAATCATTAATTTTGTGCACAAGAAGCAAGTCCTGCGGTGGGTTAGAACAGGGAGTTAATAACACCAGGTCATGATCCTGTACAGGTCATCCACTTAAAAGCTGGACTCAATGATCTTTGTCTGTCTCTTTCCAACTCAGAATATTCTGTGATTCTATAAGTACGACCTCTTATAAGACACTCGGAGTCTTGAAGACTTCTCCACGTGCCCTGATTTTTTTTCACCTTGACCTCCAGAGAGTGAATGGTGCTTCACTGGATGAGTCATCACTTGCACACTTGACAAACATCTCAAAGTGATGGTACATGTAACTGCTTTTAAACACCTAATAATTTAGCTAGGTTTATGTAGACCTCAACAGACTGCTTGCTGGCTGAATTCAGTTATTAAATTATTATTTTAATAAAGCCTTATTTTTAAGTTACAGGACACAAAATTCTGCCCTGAAAAAAATAGAGAAAAAACATTAAGGCAAGATAAAAAGCATAGCAGCAACAACCATACAAGGTGATTATTTGGTTTGGACTTTTTTTATTTTAATGGGGTACAGGAATGCACTGTTTTTTGCGATTTTCCTTTAGTGGAATGACTGGGGCCATTTCATGTCCTGGAGTCTGGCAGACGGCACCTTAGTTCTTGCGGTTTGTCATTATGTAAAACCATGTTGCCCAAAACTGTGGGTGGAAATAAATGAAGAAGTTGTGAAATGCAATGAACCAATGACTTTCTCCCACTTTGAAACACATATGCTTCAGTTTCGTGAATTTGCTGGAATTTTTTTTTGCTAAAAGCATTCACATTTGATGACTACGCTAAAAATACCAAAATAGTTGTCTCGCATCAACACCTCACTCTGAGGCCTCTCATGCTTTCCCAGAACATGGGACTCCAGTTTCACTGCACATCTTTAGTACCTTTCTCTTCTTCCTAATTGTAATAGTCATTTCTCCTCCTATTTGCAATAACTAATATCCCTATGACAGCCATTGCTTAGATGAGAAGGCAGCGCTAGGAAAGCATTTAATGAACATTAATTGCTTCTTAATATGATTTAGCTGCTGGAAATAAGAAGGCTAAGCTGGCTCCATGTGACCAGCAGCCCTACAGGCATCTCTACCAGACTCCTTTCGAGAAGCAATCCTGCTGACCTGGGGGACAGCAGCCTTTTATGGACGATAACCAAGGCTGCATTTTGCTTTTCCGAATTAGCAGCTAAGCAGGGCTGTAGGAGCTCAGTAACAAAGTCATGATAATACCACCTGGCTGATTAGTGATCTCTTCCTTCTGTGCAAGCCAGCAATTATCAATTCCTGCTGACTTCAGAAGCTAATGGGAATCAAAGGATGGTGTATGCTGCCAAGATGCAGCAGCTTCCAGCTGTGAGGAGGATGATGAGATGGGGCACAGACTCTATGTACACTGTTAAGTGTCTGTCTTTTCCTGTGTGGCATCTTTGGCACCTGTGCTGTCATCATTTTGACCCTCTACATTACATTCCCTGACACCATCACTTCTGACATGGCAACACCCTCTAAGAGAAACTTGGTCTTTTGAATCCAGCATTCCTAAATTTGAATTCTGATTCACCATTGATTTCATCTCACCCTTTAGTAGGGTCACTTAACCTTTCTACTAAGCTGCTGTGCCAGGAAATTAAGGCTGGTAACATTTAAAGATACTGTGACAATCAATCAATACATGTTTGTAAACTTGTTAGTAAACAACAAGCACCAAGTGCCAAGTCTAATTTAAACACATATAGTTTATAATCTTCCCATTTTCTTTGCAAGAACTTTAATATGACACAAAGATTAACCTTCTGATCTCAGAAAAAAAAAAAATTTTACTGGTATTATAGACTAGTGTTGGCAGCAGACGTCTAACTTGAAATATGATGTCCTCACTGGCATCACTAAATTTCCCATGGATTAGCTGACAGTGATACTTCAGGACTCATGGGAAAACTGTATTGCAGAGGGAAATAACAGTGAGGGCAAAAACCAAATCTTTTTATGGAGTGTAATTCTTAGTCTTCTTTCATTCAGAGCAGGAATTGAATACCACTAGGCTTTTAAGATGAAAGACTTATTGTTTTACATAGGGCATTTAATGAGTATTATGAAATAGTTGAGGATATCCACTAACATAAGCAGCAGCCTTCATGTTATACAGAGCTGATGGGGGATTGATATTTCTAATATCTGCTGATCAATAAACATACATGTACCTCAAAAAGCTTGACTGTTGGCCCCCTACTTGTTCATATACAGTGTCAACTGGTTTTATAGGATAGGCCCAAAGCAAGCTTTTGGGAAGTGGTGATGAATCCCCTTCATGTTCCAGACATTTATGATTCACAACAATCTCAAACCAGCAAACTTCTTCAGCACTTCGGAAGTCTTCAGGCTGGCTTTGTTTTGCTATTACAAGGAAGCACCCCAAAGCCAAGAAGACAAGTGAGCTGTGCTCCCAGGGGGATTGTGCAATCAGCCAGTCAGATACCTGCAACCCCTTGGGACACCAGCCAACTGCTTCTAGCTCCCTCCCACCAGCACCTGCAGCCCTGCTCACCAGCAAGCCAACGAATGTCCCAAAAACATCATTAGATGTTTCCCTGCAATGTCCCCTCACAATCACAGCTGGTGCTGTGTCGCTCCTCTGGTGCACTACAGGCATGCTGCTTCTTAGTGTCATCTCTAACCACTCACAGTACCAAGTCCATCTTACTGCATTAATATAGTTGCAGAAGAGCCTCACTTTGAGGCTTTCTAGCCATTGTTTGAGAACAGATGAGCAGCAGCTCCAGGGCTTAAGGAAATACTCACAGATACAGAAACAAGGATAGGGAAGAATGTGCAAAAACAAGGTGTCAGACAGGTCACGGTTGAAAGGCTGCTGTAAGTCACAGCATCTCTTCTACCCAGTCTTTTAATAAAGGGGGCCTAGTTATTGGCACCTTGTTTTTCATACCAACTCAAAGTTTCTCATACCAATGGCTGGCTTGTGAAAGCAACGCTAAGTGCACCATTGGGTAGAAAGATACAAGTTTACTGCAGATACATTTCTTTACCAAAACCACTGCAAATCATGGACTCGTAGAATGCTTTGGATTGGAAGTGACCTTACAGATCATCTAGTTCTAACCACCCCTTGCTATAAGCAGGGACACCTAGGTCAGATTGATCCAAGCTGGCCTTGAACACTTCCAGGGATGGGGCATCCACGGCTTCTGTGGGCAACCTGTTCCAGTGCCTCGCCATACACACATAGAAGAGTATCTTCCTAACGCTCCATCTAAACTTGCCTTCTTCCAGTTTAAAGCCACTCTGCTTGTCCTATAATTACATGCCCTTGTTAAGAAGTCCCTCTCCAGCTTCTTGTAGGCCTCCTTCAGACACCAGAAGGCTGCAAGGAGGCCCCCCAGAGCCTTCTCTTCCCCAGGCTGAAGCAGCCCAGCCCTCTCAGCCTGTCTCCACAGCAGAGGTGTTCCGTCCCGCAGATCGTGTTCATGGCCCTCCTCTGAACAGGTCCACATCCCTCTTATGTTGGGGGGCCCCAGAGGTGCACGCAGGTGGGGTTATTTTTATCAATAAAATATGTATTTTGATAACATACCTTTTACAAGACAAAACACAGGACACCTCGACTATTATTTTTTAATTCAGATAAAGAGCTATTGAAGTAACAGCGGCTTCACTACACCAGCCACCGGTCAGGGCTGCCTGCCCCCGCCGAACAAGCCCCGCACGCCGCTGCCACCGCCGTCCCGCATGGCGCCCCTCTCCCCTATTAAAGTTTGGGCACTTTCGACTCCCTCGCTCCGCCGCCCTCGACACCGGGAAGCGCCCCGAGCGGCCGCCGGCACAGGCCGCCGGTACAGGCNCTCCCGCCGGGTGATGTTCAATCACTGGTCCTGACAACTTTGTTTTCCCGTCTCGCTTGCCAGGGGCTGGGAGGAGGAGGCAGGAGTAGCGGCTGTCACGCCGAAAGTGGTGCGAGCCCTCAGGTCTCCCCTGACGCCCCTTCCTCAGACCGAGAACAGGTACGGGCTGGCCGCCCGCAGGTGGGTCCGTGAGGTCGGGTCTACAAAAGCAGAAATTCGCCTTCGCTCCGGTTCATTCTTCCTTTTGTTTCGGCAGCTTGATCAGAGAGAGCGTTAGAGATTATTAGAGCAAATGACACTTTCCTTTAACGATAATGAATTATTTGCTCATGGGCCCTCTAATTGACGGCTGTCACTCTGCCGTTGGTTTTGAGCCCAATAAAATGTTGCGTAGAGCAGTTTTGTTAGCGTAGGATGAAAAAAGTGCCTGCTGAATGGCGTGTTCCAGGTATCTTTTATTCTTTCCAGGAAGGTGGAGCTGGAGCTGGGTAATACCGTTTTTGTAATGTGTATTTAGTGAAAAATACAGATTTATCATTTACAATCCGTAGGATGAAGGCAACACATCTGAAGGCTGTTTCATTTGGGTTGGCATGGTACTTTGTGGGAGACCATTCACTTGATCCTGTGTCTTGACCTTTTAGATCAGTGTAGATATTTGCTTTACAGCCTGTTATTTTATACTGTGAAGTTTAATGTGAAGATACATCGTAAAATCAGATGTGAAACACGTTGTGTCTTACATGAAGACTTCAATACTAATGACTATTGTTTTCATGCTCTTGAGTCCCCACACACTATAGGAAAACTAATATGCAAAAGACGGTGGTGTAATCCACACATGAGATAAATACTAGGAAAGAAGTAATTTTGAAATATTTTTTGCTTTTCTCTTTTACTTTATATGGCCTTATTAACATTGCAGTTCCCATGACTATTATATGTTAATATATATTATGGTCAAAAACACATTATAAAAATTATGAACAACTTAAGAATTGGGTCTTTCGCAGGAACTGTGATCTCCTGGTTGTGTTAAAGACAATGGTGACAGTGTAGTTAACCTTACTGAGGCCAGTGTCTCACCCAATCTAGTCAAATTTGAAGCCTATGCTTTCCCTATGTGAATATAAATGATGTAATTGTAGTAACCACTGCAGTGTACCCTAACAGTGAATTTCTTATGTATTTCTGATGAGAGACCCTTGTGCTCCCTCCCTCAAAATTTAGAACTTTCACAAGCTATAAGTTTATAGCATCTTTTAAAATTAGAGTGAAAGAAAAGGAACAGAATTCTGTAAATGTTCCTGTCTGGTGTTCTGAGCTTCTAGCCTGCTTCTCTTTCCTATTCTCATTTTTTCCCTTCTTTCCCCCTCTTAGTATTGGTTTTGCAGTATGTACTCAGTTCTGCTTTGCTTATTTTGTAGCCATTACTCAGTGCTTCTCTGCACTCTGTTTTGGGTTATGTCTGTGGTTTCCCCCTGGCCCGTCTCCTCACGCTCTTCCCTGCTAGTTCTGAGCTGCATCTCCTTTCACTCAGCTCTGTGTGCTATACCATGGAGTTGAATTGCTGGCAGAGAGCACTTCAGAGAACAGTCTAACTATTTCCCATCTGCTGTTAGTACACTCACAACTGGAGCAAAGAAAGTAGAAACAACACGTACCAAAGAGGTCTGAAAATCCATGTCATGTTTTTAACCTCTGTAACAGAGCAAGTGAGCTTGAGATTTTAAATAAGTATTTTTCCTTATTCTGCTTGGAGGATTTTGGCACCAATTTGAAGCTAGTTTTGGTCAGCCTGAAATTGTATTTCTTTCATGACTAAGTGACTGCAAAAGTGTGTCAAGTAAATAATTCATCAAAGAAAGTTTCAATTTGCTCAAGCTCCTGTAACCATAGTGTCTTTGGAGAGATGTCTTGCCAGCTGAATCCAAGAGTGGATATGCTTTCTCACCTGAGTGACTATGCTCGGTAAGATGGCCTGACAGGAGTTTGTGGTACATGTTTGGCTTATGAGAAAGGAGAGAGAGCTGCTGGATTGGACTGACCAGGAGCTGTTACTTCATCCAGAGAGCAGCAAGACTGGGCAGGGAGCCATGCTGGAGGGGTTTGATCCAGGCAGCAGCTGGACTGGGCCTGGCTAAGGGCCATGCTGGAGAGGTTTGATCCAGAGAGCATCTGGACTCATTCAGGAGGTTCAGATCAATCCCTCAGTGGTGGAGAGGGATGGTCTGGTCAGTAGGAATTTGGTTCCAGTGTGCACTGGGGAAATAGGGTTCTCCTAAACCCTACTGGTCATTTGGATGGCATTGCTGTGTTATTGACAGCAATGCCCTTTCCTGCCTAAGAATAAGAGGATGTGCATGGGTGTTTCCAGGAAAGAAAAAATCCCTGGGCACTATCATTGATCCCTAAGTATAAGTAATCTAGACAATCTTCACGGTCACAAGCTAATCTTTTTTCTTATCATTATTTCCTTTGCTTTAGGAGGCATATTTGTAACCAGACATCTCCCAAAGAATCTCTAAGGCCCTATTATTCTGTTGCCTTGCAGTACTGAAAGCTAATCTGTTCTTTTACTTTGAGTAATTCTTTTAAAAGGATGAAACTGAAGGATGAAAGGATGAAAAGCAGGGGATTTGATCAGACTCTTAGATATTTAGGCAGCTATTATGTGCAGAAATGTTTTAATACATGGTGACCAGGCATCTGAAGTTCTCTGAAGATCTGTCTTAGTAAATAACCTTGATGATGTAGTTTGTCTCTTACAGGACATTGCTTACCCGTTTTTATTGTTAAGCATTAGGTAATTGGAGCAATGTGACTGCATCTACAGTGCAACTTGCAGTTTTAGTCTTGGGCTTATTTCACAACCTACTGTGCCTGTTAGTAGGGTTTCTTACTGGAAAGAAAGGCCACTGATAGTAAGAGATGTCTAGTGTCCCCAGATTTATTCACAGAACCAGTATCATTTATACTGCAATACTGTGTTCTCTGGCAAATTCTCCCATCTATGCCTCATACTGTTCTCTCAATTGTTAAGCTGTAACTGCAAGTACAGTTTATATTTTCATAAGCCAACTGTACAAACAAAAAAAGAAGTCTTGCATTTTTGCCACCTTCAGACCCTTGGTCTTCCCTCTCTGCCCAGCTGTGTTCGTGCAGGCATATTTGTTTGTGTAGTGGCATTAAGAGTAACACAGAAGGCTCAGTACTGCTAGTGTTTATCAGGGGAAAATGAAAATAGTAAGAGAAGCTAGGTAGTATTTTCTTTGTTATGAGTGTGCTAGGTTAAATTTAGGCAGAAATTCTAGCTCCTATTATACTTCCCAGGAATATGTAGCAGATAAATAATGCCAGCTCCTGGAAGGGAAGTGAAAATAGCAATATTTATGTATACTTTATATAAAAGTAACAAGGCAGCAGTACCCTGAGGAACTGACCACCATTACTCTGTGTTGCCAGTTTTAAGGCATTCACTTTGTATATCCCTAGCTTGCTCTCTGTCTTTGCAGGTCCAGGGCAAACGCAATGTAAAGACCACTGGGGTAATTGAACAGTGGGAGGAAGTGGTTGAGGAGGTATGAGTAAACAAGTTAGTATTAATGCAGTGTTCCATAGTGTTGATTTCTCCAATTCTCTCTCAGCAGCAGATCTGTGTGCAGGCCTAAGAAATAAACAGCTATACTTAATTAACAATGCTACAGAGACCTGTGCATTCTGTCTCCTGTCAAAATATTGCATTCAGGCAGTCAGAAGGGAAAGAAGAAACAGGCTAATACCACAATTACGGGGTAGCCTAGTATATTGCACAAATAATTTGCTATGGTTTAGATCAGTCATCAGTGGGGGTCCACTTCACTAATTTTACTTCTCTCTTGATACTTTGCCCCTTCGTTCCTAAGCGATGCATGCAGATACATTTTAGGAGCACGTTTTGAACACATGCCTCATGTATTAGTTCTGTCTAAATGAATAGGTGTTCAGGTGAAAGCTGCTGCCAGGACACATTTATGTTCTGACAGTGGTGAAAGGTTTCCCAGACTCTTTCTGTTTACTTGGTCCAAGTGAAACTGCTCTGTCATCCTATTGTCTGCCCTTGTAACATGATTTTAGTGTAAGTACCTTATTCTTTTCACTTCACCCACCATGAGGCTCTGAATGTTGCTTGTCATGTTACCTGTCATGCAGTTTATAGATTTTATAAATAAGAAATATCTGATCTTATACATAACCCTGGTGAATGCACTGACAGATCTTTCAAATAATTTAAAGATGCAGTTCATGTTAAAGACCTAATTTAGCATTCCTTAGATAGGCAATACCTCTATAGGAACTTGAACAAAGATCGTAGGATTGGTCTCTTTAGCAGTTTCTATCATTAATGTTTCAAGATGAGTTCTTACTCCTGTGGTTTGATAAAGCCATTTTTATAGTGCATTCAACCAAGAATTTAAATTGTGTATTGCCTTATTAATCAAGGTATTGTGAACTTCAAAAACATCACTATATTCTTATCAGCTGATTAATTTGAAATAGTGTCAAAGACAGCACTTAAGAGCACCCTGCCTAGTGAAGGATGGATTGTGGTTTTAAAAATAGTATTCAACAGATGATGAGATTCAAATATAAATTAGTCCCTGCAAGGGAGAGATTAAGACAGAAGATATTCACTATTTGGATAATGCTATTCAGTGCCATTTTGGTAGAATAATAAAAATGTGCAATTTTGCATACAGAAGTTACACCCTTTTTAGCTGGACATGCTCAGCTGGAAAGTTTTTAGAGCTCTTCTGGTGCTTCAGACAGACAAGGGCAAGAAGCTACTGAAAAGAGCAACAGCTGGTTCTGCTGGGTGTGGAATGAATAGCCAATGAGTGGGATTTTCCCTTACTTTCAGTGTGGACTTAGTAGGGAGGTGAAATTTTTGTAGCTTTCACTGCTGCCAGACAGTCCAGTTCTGAGCAATTTTGAAAATCTCACCCCACCTTGTTTGTTTCCACCTGATTTTGAGCAAATTCTAGAGGAGTGGCCTTTCAATCTTCATGTTCAAGTATAATTCACAGCATCAGCTTTCCTTTTTTCGTCTGCCTTTTTTTTTTTCTTCCCTATCATTCCTCCATCTTAAGCCCATCCCATTTTCCTGCTCTGATAACTGTTTGGGGTTGAGTTTGATTTTGTTTTTAAAGGGCATTCCTTTTCTTTACATTCTTGCACCTTGTACCTTTCTGCTCCCCCAGGGTGCCATGTTACTTGACATACCTCTCTGTCTGGTAATTCCCTGCACTGAGCTTCCCTATTGTCTCAGGACTGAAGGCTGCAGGACCAGCAGAAGGACTTTCCATATAGTTTCTGTGTTTCTTATTCTAAAGTTGGATACAATCCTTGTCTTAAAAGTTTTACAGTTTGAAGATCTGTCTGTCTTCCTGGGAGCATGATATAGAATAAAAATGTGCTGATAAATATGGCACATGGTCTTAATCTTCTGTGGATTTATTAAAGTACAGATGGTGTACTTCCTGAGTTCCTAGATTTACCATAGGAAGTATGTGGTCCTCAAGCTGTTCGTATATGATTATAAACCCCCCTGATTTTCAGATTTGATCCAATGAGATTGGCTTTGAGAACATCTAAGCCCTAGTGAAAATATAGCTGAAATTTCCTGTATCATCAGTTTTATGAGTTCGAGCCAACAGAATGTTTCTACTTCAAGTTCTCATTTAGCTTAATAGTTCACAAAATTAGTCGAATGTAGCCTGATATCTGCGTTGTTAGGCACGTTATCTGATTTCATTGCAGAAGTTGTAGTGCTGCTCTAAGTAGTGAACAAAGACTGTCATCCACTAGATCAGGTAAATTAATTTAGTGGTAAATGTGGCCTTGCACAATTGTCTGAAATGAGCAGAAATTTAATGTGAGTCTGAAATCTGCACAACTTTGCCATGAATAATGCAGTGGAAGTCTGGACTGCCTCTTGCACACCCATTTTTATCTAAATGCAAAAAGATTTCGCTCATGTGAAGCAGAGGCCGTTCTGACAGTGAAACAGAAATTCAGAAATTTAACTTTTAATGGAATGAGTCATTGCTTTACATCTCTTGCAAATAAATTGTTTTCATTTTGTATCTCTTGCACAACATAGAGTGTTGAGTAAATTTTATGTGTAAAAAGCCATATAAGGAGTATTTTGGTGATCTAAGATGTACCTGCACTATATGAATGAACAATTTAGGTTAAAATTGTTTGGTTTCCTGCTCAATTGTGCCATTTTCAGCAATCTTTACATGTGTTATGGAAAGGGAAGGAAAGACTCCTTGTTCCCTTTTTTTTTCCCCATGATGGTTATAAAAGTGATTGTGGGGATTTAATGACAAAACAGAACAGGGATTTATTTTGTTCTTTCTTTTTTCTCTGGCTTCCTCTTTTTTGAATTTTTCAAGTCTAGAAAACGAGTGCATAAAAAACAATTGCATATTAAAAAAATACGAGGCAAGCGGCTTGAATTGATCTTATGAATTTAAAAGGACTAAAGGTCTATGGAGTAAAGCTTGTATTTGAGAGAACGTTTATTCATTGCCCCACAGATCCCAGGACATAAATTAATAGGAAGCTGTAAGGACTTGTAATGGTTGTCTGCACAGAGTTGTGGAAGAGTGTTGGTGTTCTGCTGCTGCCTCCTAACTCACCTCTCAGGTTCAATCAGCTCCCTAACTGCCTGCTCTGCCTTGGTCATCCTGAGAGCCTTCACGGGTTAGAGGGGCTCTCTTCTGGCCAGCCGTGACTCAGAGGGGCTGGGGCCACTCCTCAAATCAGCATCCAACATCTGAGGTTTCAGCTGTAGTGAAAGGCTTATTTGCAGCAGTAACATGCACTTGGCTTATATCAATAGTTCTTTTTTTCTTTCTTTTCTTTAAGATGCTGTTTAGGCAGCTAAACTTTTGCCTGTAGCCATTTCTCTTATTTCAAGCTGCAGCTGCAGAACTTGAGGTTACTGAGTTAAAGAAGCAAGAGAGAGGAAGCATGATTTAGTGCTAACTAAATTTGTTTGAGAACTGGAAAGGGCTTACTTGGTTGTTCTGCATAGACAAGAACCTTCAGACCAAGCTGCAATAAACCTGTGTACATAAATTTTGTAGGCAGAATATTTGCTAGCACTTGCTACGTGAGATCTGCACAGTTCTTAGGTCTGAACTGTGTGCTCTGAGAGCCTTCTGCTATTTGTATTTTACTCCTGGAGAAAAAATGAGATAAAGAGCTGTATGCAAAGGCAGACATGCAAGGAGCTCTCAGTGGGCAGTGACAGCTGTCACAATCTATTGAAGTCCCTGCAGAACTGAAAGGATAGAGGTTTGTGTTGTGTTGTCTTATTGTTGTCCTCAACAAGGGGTGTGCAGACTGGATACTTCCTTAGGGGCACTGAGTGTATACTGGGAAGAATTTCTTGGTGGTGGGGAGAAAGAAGAGGGCTGTTCTTTCTCCTCTGCAGCCTACATCCTGTGGGAATTGCTACTAGGGGTGACTGAGTCTCTAGCAAATTCATGGGCAGTGGAAAGAATAAGAAAGGTGGTTCTTTATTTTTCCTTCCCTGTCATCTATGACCATGACAGTCAGTTCAGTAGCAAAATAAACAAGCATTTATTCTTCTTCAGTCAGTCTTCTTATTTGAAGTGTTTAAGAAGAGAAGGCTCAGGGGGGACCTTATGGATACCTGAAGGGAGGGTGCAAAGAGGATGGAGCCAAGTTCTTCTTGGTGGTGCTCAGTGATAAAACAGAGATAGTGGCACCAACTGAAACACAGGAGATTCCCTCTGACCATCAGGCATCACTTTTTGCTGTGAGGGTGACTGAGCACTGGCACAGGTTGCCCAGGTAGGTTGTGGAGTCTCTGTGCTTGGACGATATTCCAAAGCATCTGCTCACAGTCCTCTCTAGGTGGCCCTGCCTGAGCAGGGAGTTTGGACTAGATGACCTCTAGAGATGCTTTCCAAGCTCAGCCACTCTGTGGTTCTGTGGCATGAAATGGCATCTTTCCTAAGCAAGGCCTTCAAAATCAGCTTGTCAGAAATCTTGTTGCTGAGGGGTGTCCATGCTGTAGCAGGTGAAGGCAATGGAGTTTTGGTCCTTGTCAGTAAAAGCAGTGATGGGTCAGAAGCACAGTCCATTGTGTGCAAAGCAGGAAGGCCCTTTCTCTTTGTGTGCAAGTGCCTCTGTACAGAGATGTTCCAGTTGTTCTTTGAGAACAGCACACAGCATCTGTCTTCTGTGATTCTACTTCTGGTTTGGACAAATAGACTGCAATGTCCAAGGGCTCTGTAAGTAGTGAATCATTAGAAAAAAGCAAAAGGGAGGGGGAGGTGGCAGGGAGGAACATGGTGAGGGGCAGGAAAATAATGCCATAGGAAAAGTATATCTGATAAGTGGCAATCCACGGAGCAGAAAGCTGATGGTGGAAGAGGGTGATTATATGAGATTGGACCTAGATACAGGATGAAGTGAAGTGAATGGAGTAAGACTTTGGTATCTCAGTCATTTACTAATTTACATCTCAGTCTTCTACAAAGGCTGCCCAGAGCAAGAGGACCACACAAGAGTTTAGTGAAAGTAAGACAGGAATTAAAGATCACTATTTGGCACTTGCCTTGGTTCCTGTTACAAATATTTGTTCTTTCTGTGTAAATAAAGGATAAACAAAGCAGGAAGTATTATGCTTGAGCCAGTAAATTAAGGTCAAAGTACAAAGATCCACTTCACCTGTGGTGTTTCCTGTATATATTATATTCACTCTGAATATTGCATTTCATCAGCAATTTTAAGAAATCACATCTGCTAAATATTTTACTAGTGAATATTTTAAATATCTTCAAAACATAATGTTCAAGAGGCTTTCCATTTCATTTATATTTTAAATTACATTTGCTGATTACAGTGTAAAGTGGAAAATATAATTCAGACTATGAAATAGGGTTATTTTAAAGAATCAAATATTTTATAGTCCCTGGCAGCAAACTCTCTTTTAGTAACAGGAGCTTCACAGTAGAAGTCCATAAGATTTTTTTGGTAATATTTTCGGTTAAATCAACGGTTATTAATCTTATCATCCTAGCAAAGTAAATGTGATAACATTGGTAGAATATGTTCTCTCTTTTAAAGTTTATTGCTTTTCTCCTCCTGCTCCCTTTTAACAGAACAAGTCTTAATAAAAATGGAATTTACCAGTTTGAACAGGCTTCAAAATGTAAGGCAATTCAGGACAACATTTTGTCATCATCTATCAAGAAGAAAAGGTAGGTGTTTGCTGTCCTTTCTGCTTTGTTTGTTTTAAATAGAAGGGTAAAAGAGTGTCCTTTTTTACATAATTCTTGGTTTATTAATGTGGAGCTATGCCACAGAAAACTGAATTTGTTCAACCAATGTTTGCTGCATTTTTTCTTTTACATGGGTAAGATTTATTCAAGGTTGGATTTTAACTTTTTAATTTTCACAATACAAGATTTCTTATTGTCAGTTAGCAACATTGTATTCCAAATTACTCACAAAAATATTGAGTAGAAGTGTGGGGTATAATTTTGGGTTTGAGTGTCTTTTCCCTGACTGGTGAACACTCCTCCTTGTTATGAGCAACTTCAGTTAATGATTCTGTTCAGCATTACTGACTAGAGTAAGTATGGAAATGAACTAGTATAAAGACTTGCTGGTTAGTTTGATGATTGCATTATGGTAATGAGTCCACAGGAAACTAACAATCCAATTTTGGACACATTGAAAAAAAAAAACCAAAGCCCAAATTAATTTTGGGTTTCAATTTACTGTTCTGTATTTTTCTGGCATGGAGAAAAATCCAGCTTTGATATCAGCCCTGCTCAAATTCCTTGTCACTTTCCAAAGTGAAAAGGGGAGAAGCAGCCCATTGTTTTCGACATGTAACATTTTTTCCTATATGGATGCACCAATAAATAAAACACTGTAAGTAAGAAAGGCTTCCCATTAGGATTGAGCTGCAGCTTAAAATGGATGGTGCCATGGTGTCTTTAAAATTGTGAGCTTTCCTCCCCACTCCCCTCCATTTGGGAAGAGAAATGGAATGAGAAACAAAAGGTGATCTAAAAATAATTAAATGCCTTTCCCTATTTGAAGTACTGGAGAAGTCAAATTTTTCCTTAATGCCAAAAGAACATTAAATGATGATTTGAAAACTTATTCTGTCTTTTCTGCCCCCTCCTCACTTGCTGATGGTAAAAGAGCCTGAAATGTTGAGTTTTGCTAGAAGTTTTCCATTTTTATTTTAGAGCAAGCCCTGTTTATAAGTCCTGAGGGCTTAGAAAACTGATACTTGTTTTGGGAGTATTAAAGTGTCCAAAACCAAAACAGATTTCTCCCTTATTTTGAATTTCCTGCCATTGTTTGTCTTTTTATTTGTTTCTTTCTTGAACATACACTGCCAAGTAGAATTGCATTCTTTTTTCACTCCTGCTGCTCAATCTTCCTTCTAATTCAAATACCTTTTTTACAAGTTGGTATTTAGTTTTAGTAAATAACCAGTGAGACTGCATCTGTCTGTTCTGACATTTTGCCTGTTGTCTCCCTAACACCTCAACCCTTTTGTCCTTGCAGTTGTCCTTTAGATATCTGCCAAAAATTAGAAGATACTAATACTTGGTCAGTGCCTTGGATGTGCATAGTACTTCCACCTTAGCCACTGCAGTTAACATAGAAGGTCACTGCTTACCTGACAGATACTCTAGGCAAAAAAACAAACAAAAAAACCCCCAAACAAAACAAAGCCAGGCCTTCCAGGTGTTGTCAGTCGAGCTCATATAGTATAAGTGAGTTTCCTAGGACAGCAAATTATTACAATGGCTGTGGTGCAGGTGGCAGACAGAAACAGGACAAAATAAAACATGTTTCGTTCATTCACTCTTCTCAGCACTGTAATTATTGTGTTGTCCAAGTATTTTTATAATTCAATTTACCTGAGCTTTTCTTTAATCTTAATAATAAAACCCTTTTAGTATCAGTGAATATGTTCTGTAGGCTCATGAGTGCCAGTGGAAATATATGTAATGTGCCAGCTCTTTAAAATGGAACAGTGGAGAAGATGACTGGATTACAGCAGTGTCATAAAATGATTCCCTGATAACCTGAACTGATTCCTTTGGAGAAGTGAGCCCCCAGACCTCTTTTAAAGAAGGAAATGCTAACATTGTCTTTCTGAGAGGAAAAAAAGTTTTCTGGATTGTAAATCCAGCTGCAGCAAATCCCAGAGCTTCATGCTGAGTCTTAAAAAATTATCTATAGGAATACTGTGTGTATTAGAGTTCATTTCATAGAAACCTTTTGGTGGTGTGAGCAGATGCCTTGCAGAGCTGCCCCAGTTGGGAGCTCCTGTCCCCCAGGACAGCGTGCTGGGATACCTCTGCTGCCTGTGGCACTGTGCCAGCTGGCAAAGACGCTGACTGGACAGTCCAGTCTTTGTAAATCACTGGAGGAGCTACACTGGATGCAAGCCGAGGTGGTGTTCTGACTTGTAAAGACCTGGAAATGGTGCTTTTCTGGGAGCTGGTGAGCTTGGATACCTCTGAGCAAGGGCAGTTCCATCCAGTAGAGACAGCAGTGAAAAGGCTCCAGTGTTCTTGCTTTGTAAGTGGTGTTTTTACCCTAAGTGCATTTTCTGTCACAAGTATAAGAAGGACCTTACAGTTTCTGACAGTGAGTGCCTGTGTTTCCTATGAGGCCTCAAAACTGGCATTGTGGGTGATGCTTTTATTCTTCTCCTTACCAAGTGTTTCGCTGTAACTTGCTAATAACTTGTCAGTCCATGCAATTTCTTTCTGAATTGATGGTAATTTTTCTTTTCATTTCTGACTCTGATCTTCATCTTATCAATGTCTTTAGGCTTGAATTTGCTTTTTCTGTATTTTGTTTTCTCTTGGATAATGATAGCCTAAGTAACTCTTCATGGTCTGTTATCCTATTAATTTCTGGAATTTTTTGTAAGTCCAAGCATCTAAGAGTGATTTCTTGTTTAGATTAAGGAATAAAGCCAAATGAGTTATTCAGCATCAGAATAGGTTAATTAGGTCTTGTGCTTTTACCTCCTCTTCACCCCACACACACTCCCTGCCCTGCCCTGTTACTGACACTTGTCTGACCCCATGGTGACTCAATTTAGGTAGCAGCTTCAGCAGGAAAGTAGTTCCATTTTCTCTGGCTGCAGTTCCAAGGCTGATAACATACCAGCAGGCAGCTGCCAAAATAGGAGGGCTTTGATCCCGGTTTGTCCATTTCCATCACTCTTTGCTTATACTGGCTGTGGTGTTAGATGAAATCTTTTTTATCTTTAACACAAATTTATATGCATATCCTTTTCCTTCTGGATTATTTTTTTGTCCTGGTAGTAAGAGTGGCCTGTGAAGGCATTTGGCAAGGGCAAAACCTGGCAAAAGAAAAACAGAAATGCAGTCAGGTAGTTACCCATAGTGACACAAGAGAGAGAAATGGAGTTGGACTGGAAAGAGGAAGAATGTACTGCACCAGGTCAGATCAGCTTACAGCTGCAATGAAACTAGTTTTTTTCTTTCCTGCTTCTGCTGATTGAGTTCTCTTGAGTTGTGAAGGGCTCAGTAGAATCAGTTTAGTCATAATCATCTAGTTCTGTTAAGAGTTTGCTAAGCGTGGAGGATGAAAATTGTGCATGTCACAGGTGCAAACTTGAGCTAGAGACCAGTTCTAATGCAGCATTCCTCTTAAAAGTATAATTTATTTTTTCATGTGGAAATTGGACATGATTTTACTCGGGGTAGGATAAATGAGTTACCTTTAGCAATTGCAGTACTTTTATGAAGCAAACAACCTGTTTATTTCAAAAGTGGAACAGAGGGAAGGAAGCTTTCAGATAATTGACCTCTGCTGCTGCAACCACCAGAGTGTTTTTATATATTGCTTTTTATCAATTCTCATGCTCCACTTAAAAACAAGTGATGTTTCTTGCCATCCCAACTCTTGTAAAGCTGTTCAAAATAGACACTTCTAAGTGACAGCTTGAATGAACTTGTGATTGTTTGGGTCAACACTAAGCTATTTTTGTTAAAATAATACAAGTTAGATTTTGTATGAAGACTTTTTAGTCATGGCATCCATACTATCTCTTCTTCCTATTCTCCCACTTATTCTAAGTCAGTTATTGTTTTTTAAAAACCTGTATTGTGATCCAGGCACAAATGGCAGAAGTAGTAACATTGAACATAAAAGCAAGAAATGTCTCCGTTCTTTGTCTGCATGTTACAAAGTATTTCACTTATGAACAAATTTAAATCTCTTGAATGGTTTTTCAAGATTAGAGATCTCTTTGGTTATGTGTAGCAATGTAACCAAAGTTCTGGATCATGTAAAATAGCAGATTGTTTTATTTTAGAGACAGTTTAAAGGAAAACTTACATCTGTAAATATTGGTCTGTTGTCTGTAGATGACTGAGCTTTGGGGACTCTATAAAGTAAATGAAAGAAAATGCATAAGAAGTGTTATCTTTCATCTTGGCCTGCAAGAGCCACTTTTCAAAACACTTTTAAGGTTTAAACCACCAAGTACAAGAGAATTATTTATATTATTTTGGACTTTTGCACCTGAGATTATTTCTAATAACTTCAAAATATTTATGGTCGGTTATATAAGTTTGAAGCAAGTGTACTTTTGAAAGTTTCTGAAGTTCATTAGGACACCAGTACTAAGAAGAGATGTTTAATAGGTCATGCTAGTTAAATGAGGATAGTGCTGTTACAAATTACAAAAATAAAATAGGTCATGGAGTTCTAAAATCAATCTATTATATATGCACCATGCACATTATTATTAATAAATGCATCATTTGAATGTTTTTAGAGACTGTTTCTAAATATACGTTCATATATATTCTAGTGTTTGATGTTGTTTCCTTTTTTAGATACTCAGAAGATTATTATCTTCACATAGTCACAAAACTGCAGAACTGCACCTGGGTAAGGAAACCAGAAGAATCTATTAAATTCAGGTAATTTTCATTGTCTCATTTACAAAAACTGTTCCCCCTAGATTTTTCTAACAAGCCATAAATTTAAATATTCCCTTTTAAACAGATAATTTTGTATTGCTTGTAGTCATTTCTATGAATTTTTTGATGCAGAGACTTTTCTTGTTTGTTGGAATTTAACTGTGCAAACGGAGTAGAATAAAAGAACTACATAAATAATTTCACTTATCTCCACTCTAATAGGTAGGAAATGAACTTAAGTAGAATGAACTAAAATATTCCTGGCACAAGCCCTACAGTGTTAAAAAAGTACTGGTGATGTTGTTTTGTCTGTCTGAACTGGCACTCTGCTAAAAGGCTGTAATGAAGCAGTTCCTTAGCCCAAGCTCATTGCCTCTTACAGAAGTGCCCAAGGCACTCATTAGGTTTGACTCTGCATGTCATGGCCCCTGAGCATGGCAGCACATGATTCCATCTGTCCTTCTTCATGGTGGCACAGAAGGACATGCTCAGTTGGGATGGTGAGCTCTGAAAAGCCTGGACTCTCCTCTGGAAATGCATCACAGCTTCACTGTGCCATCCCTGTTTTCTCCAGGGAAAAAAAGCTCTCTTGAATTACATTTGTACATGGGCCAGAATTTAAGATTCTGTCATAACTGTTAAATAAACTGACCTATCTTACAACTCTTCAGAGTTAACTAGCATTGAGAGCTTAATATCCACATACTCAGCATGATCCCTTTGGAAGAAATTGTTTTAGGGTGAGGGTGATGGATGTATTGTACTACATAAATTGCTGTGTTTGCTGTGTATCACAACTGACTAGTGGTGTTTCTGAAATATGAGGTCAGAGTATACACAGGGTTAAAGTTTCAGAAACTTTGCATTGGCTCAGACAGGCCTTAGCTGTGCACAGAGCTATCAAACATGATAAGGAGCTGCAAAGCAGCCCATTCCATTTCAGAGCAGGCAAATGTCTTGCACAGAGTTGACAGGAGGTGAAGCTGCTCTCACCTCCTCCTAACCCTGCTACATTTGGGCTTTTTGTTTTCCACTGTATTCTTTTTAACTTCCCTTCCTTGCAAAGGGGCCAGCCACCACATACCAGCTATCTGCTACTGCTTCTGCTGTACTGGATGTTTGAATCAGTGGCACAGTAGCCACTCCTTGGTACAGTCTGCCTTCTTCATTTATTGCTTATACAACCTCCCCTCCACTGGGCCAGCTTCTACATCCTTTAGGCCTATGGGAATCCAAAACATCATATAAGCCTGGACTTTAGGGACAGGATGCTTACTGTTCCTCATGCTGTCTTTGGCTTCCAGCAAGGAGTGTGGGTCATAAGTGGTCAGGTGGGTTATGCAACCAGTAATCAAACTGGAAAAATCCAAAAGACAAAACTGGGGTGCACTAAGTCACCAAAAATGTGGACTGTATGTTCATTGAGGTGATCTTGCTAGCTTTAATTTAGGTCAAATACCAAGCAGAAAACATCTTCTAAAATCCATTGTTCAGCCCAGGCTAGACAAACTTATTACTGAATCAGCATTCAAGGGCTGTGCTCTTATGGTTTCTTTGGTTTTAAACATCCAAAATAGTTGCAGTATTAGCCAGTTCATATGTACATAACCCATGCTGCAATTCTTATGACACTACTATATATTCTGTTCCTGAAATTTGATCTGATGTCATCAAAGATTTCCATTGATATAATTGATGCTTTGGTGTGGGACATTGTGAATGATTATTTTAAAAAAGATGGGTGCTTTTGCATAAGTCTTGTTTTTCTTTCTTTGCTCTTAAAGTCTTCTCTATTGTTTTTTGGAAATAGGATATTAAAATTTTACTGTTGTCCTTATTCCATGACCATATTGGAGATTTTCAAGGCCCTCAGCAGTTGATCAATAGAGTCTTTTAAAAAAGAGATTTTAAAAAGAAAACCAAGTTTTATATAAAATTTGCTGGCTAAATCTCCATGCTTACAGCACTCTTATGCTTATTTATCAGACTTCAGCCTGCAATTAGCTTTGGAAGGGCACTTTAGCTGAGAAATGATACATTAACTGTATGGAGCTGTGGGGGAGAAAAAGTTTCTAGAGTTGTAGTGAAATAAATGAATTAATAATCCCTGGGCAGTAGATCTCTTCCTTTTTCTGACTTAGCCTAGTGTCAGTAATAGCTGTGTAATACAAATATTATACAGTCTGAAAATCTCATTAAGTAGGTAGATAAACACACCCATTTGCAGAAGAGGAAATTAATCTCAGAGGGGTTGTGCAGCAGAAATTGAGTACTACAGCCAGCCACCTTCAGCAGGAGAAACTTGAAGCTGCCTGTGTCACATTATTCACCTGCCAGTGCCACCAGAAGTCTGCCTGCTGACAAGACTGCAGAGAAGCTGCTTGACTTCTTTTCCTGTTTGTCCATCTGTTAAATGGAGTGAAGGCTTAGATGCTTCTCAGGCACAGTGTCAATTTTATGACATCTCTCTATTATCCTGAAGTTCTGAAGAACAGGCATGCATATTTATAAGGGATTTAATGTCTTATGCTTCAGGGCATAAACTAACCTCTAATTAATAAGGTTCAAGAGCAGCTTCTCCTGGGTAGTTAATTTTTCAGAGAAGCTTTCCTGTGTTTACCTTTGCAGCTTTTGCTGTTGGCTTCTGTCATGCTGCTGGTGGAGTGAAGGAATATGTGGTCTGAGCCAGTAACTCCTGTGTTCCTCGAAGACAGCCCTGTGTGCCAAGGAGTACACATCCATTCCCATTGTAAGCCTCTCTCCCAGCAGATCCAGGCCAAATAAAAGAATATAAATTAGAAGTGCACTGCAGGAAAGAAATACTTCTCTTTTTATTTGGCAAAAGGGTTGCAGCTGACAGCCATGTCTGGTGCAGACGGGAGTGCTTTTGCCAACTCACTGTTGGAGAGCAGAGTGCAGGACTCCAGGCTGACCCTCTACTACCTGGCTCAGCTTTGTCATGCAGCTGTGCAAGATGTGTCCATTTGTTGTCAGAGGGCTGCCCTTTCCCAAATGGCTCCCTCTAAAGCTGCTCTGCTGTGCAGGCTCCCATGCTCTTGGCTGGATTGCTGTCTGGCAGTGCTCTTGATGGCTACGTGATGTTTACAGATGCATTTCTCAAAATCAAGAGGAACCAGGAAGCAAGTACAAGCCACGATGTTCTCTTTAATATCTCCCATATCCACAGTCACTCTTCTGTGGTTTTTGTCCAGACTCTGTCAGGGAACCAATCTCCTGGCATTTCACTTACTTTAGTGTCTGTAATGGTAACATCAGCATTGCCAGATATAGGCTGCCCTCAGAGGAGCAAGCACTTGGTTCATTGCTCTTGAAATCTAGTTAAGATTTATTGTGCCCCACAGTAGTATTTGTCAGGCCTTGTTAAAAGAGTGGTGTAAGTAGCATCCTGCTAACAGTGATTTTGGGAGTCTTCTCCAACATTTACTGCTGGGGATATATAGAAAACTATTTTTGTATTCAGATTTTTCCTTTATAAAATTCATATTCTCTTGACCTTTAAAAAATTTCTTTTGTTGTTTACAGCTCTTCAGTCATCTAGCATCTCCACCTTATGCCTTTGTTTCTAAGCCCACCTGAATTCTTCCTCTCTTTTCAGATTTACATCAGCTCTAACTTGTTTTAGACAGAACAAGTCCTTGGATTTCTTGTCTGTAAAAGAGAAACTTGGTAAAAACTTGGAAAAGTGAGGGAAATAAACTCACAGCTGCCTGGAAGGGTCATCCTTAAAGCACTAGGAAAAAAAGATGTGCTGGGTAGCTTCCTCTGCAAAGGATCTAGCTACAGTTATCAGAGTCTCAAGTTCCCTAGGTAACCTGAATATTAATTATTATATTCGTATTCTTCAAAGGTTTTCCACTTTCAAGAAATATTTCATTAGTGCAACAAATTACAGAGCCCAATTAAGTGCAAGCTGTAATTGTTTTTTACACTTCCACATCTCTTTGCTTTTAAGCTTGATCTACTCTCATTTGGGCTATATACCAATTGGTATAAAAAAATCTACAGGTTTTCAAAATAGTTGTGACTCCAGTTTTTGCAGAAAGCTACCAAATAGTTGAAACAGTCCTCAAAATGAGGGGAGAATGGTTACAGAGAAGGGTGCTGAGCAGATGCTGTGTTTCAGAGAAGCCTCTGAGCATTGTATTTCTGGGCTGTCTGAGCTTGAAGCCTGGCAAAGCAATGCAACAGCACTTCAGGAGTGGTATCACACTGGAATAGTGAGCTGTGGGTACTGGGCCCTCTCCCCATGGAAAGACCATTCCAGAAAAACCTTATTTGCATGTCATAATGAAGGGAGTAAATGTAGTAATTCCTGATGTTATACTGCAGTTTAGCTGGTACAATTCTCCCCCCAGCCAAAAATTCTAATTTTTTTTTTAAAGGAACTTTACTACTTTAAGAAAAGAACATAGACTTTTGAAAAGAAAAGTTAAAAGATCAAGCATTCTCCTAGTCCTGGTATTTTCCCTCTTCCTTTTTATTCCACTTGACCTCTATTACCCTTTTCCCACTTTAATATCTCTTCTCGAAAGTGTGTGTTAAACATTCCTGCAGATTATAGAATCCCACTTCTTGAAGAGATTAGTTTTGTTGCAGGCTACACTCTAACCCATATAACAGTATTGCTTATCACATCTGTGTACTGCAATGAACTCCAGCTGAAACACAAATAAAACACTGCAAGGTCAATTTATGCTTATATAAGCTCTCACTACCACATAATCAATAGCTTTTCTAACACTAAACAGATCAATATTTCTGCTGTAATCTCTGAAATCTTCCAGTTTACAAGAAAGTACACAAACTCAGACTGCAGAGCAGCTAAGAGTACATTTGCTGCACAGATTTAATGGATCATATGTAAAATAATGAGTATATATTCAAAGACATATTTTATTTCAGGAGAGAAAAAGATGGGTGGAGAGAGTAATTAGTGACAGTTTGAAGAAATGCTTGAATCTTTTAATTGGTCTACAGACTATTATACACTTTTCTAAAGGATGGAGGATTCCTATAAGGAGAATCTAATTTTGGATCAGTCTGAGCTAATTATGTCTTCATGGCAGACTCTTTAAATAGTCTTTGGTTTGAAAATTTTATTACACTTTTTACATATTCAGCCTTGATTTCAGATTCAACCCTTTTGGCTTTCTTTGTCTTAGACATTTATGATGTTACTTCATTTATAGACAATTCAAGAGCTGTCAGTGTAGCATTCCCCTTCAGCATGTTCTGTTTCAGATCTCAGATTTAACCACTCTTTTCTTAAAGTTTGAAATATGTCATAATATGCCTCGTTGCAGTTTGATTGACACATTGACTTGGATTGACAAGAGCCTGGAGAAACCTGTATCATTGCCTAGAGGCCTCAGTGCAGTGCAATAAGATAATTGCTTGCTCATTATAAAATATTGCAGTAATGCACATAGATAAAAAGTGGTCTTGCTGTTTGTAGTTGTGCCCTTTAAATTTTGCTGTTACATAGTGGAATTTTTTTGTGGGTTCTTCTGCTGTCACAACAGTCTCTGCAGTATGAAACCTCAAAAGTCTTTGATGTTTGCACATGTACAGTACAATAGCTCACATGAACTAATGATTACAAATATCCAAGCTAGGTAAACTATTAAACTGTCATCAAGGACAAAACTTTTTCTTATTTGTAGTAATCCACAGACTTTTGTTGTTTGAATGCTTTGCTCTTTGTTCAAGTGACCTTACAAGCTGTGCTGTGAAATCAACTTGGCTCACAGGAGTTACAGCTTTAAATATTTGCTAGTTTTATTTTGTGTTTGGCTCTCTTTTATGTGGTGTTTTTGTGTGTAGGGTAACTGAAGATCTGCAAGGAGATACATCTGTGCAAGCATTGCTGGTGTCAATAATGTGCAGGTGCTTTATAACAGGACTGATATGATACTGGTTTTGCAAAAAAACATTCAATTTATGGATGTTTGTGAATAGTGACTTAGAATCAAATAGATTTACACCATTATTGAAAAAAGTTTATCCAGATCACTATTAAAATACTCCAGTTGTTGAAATTTTGCAACTTGCCTACGCAACCTCTTTCAGTGTGTTTCCTAATACTGACCTTAAGCTTTCTTTAGAGAAAATTGAAATTATTTTCCTCACCCTTCCCACCATGGCCTTAGAGGACAGTTGAGCATCTACTATTTTGAATAATGTTTTGAATATTTTGATACTTCTGCAGTGTTTATCTCCATCCATTTTTCTCCTCCTCCCATCCCAGCTTAGTCCAATGCATAAGGACAGTGAAATATTTCACAGTTTTCAGCAATTACAAATGCCCTCAGGTCATAGATCCACAGGCACTTGTGTCATACTGAAGCATTTTTCATGGAAAAAGTTTGGAGGAATGGGAAGTTTTTAAACTCTGCAGAAGCTTTTTACATAAAGACAAATTTTACCCTCATTATAGATACTTCCCATTTCAGTCCGAGTAAGGGCAGTGCTGGCTTTTGAACCAGCTGAGAGAGCCTGCTAACCCTTGACTAATTGTTGATTGTTTTGGCCCTTATGGTTGGTCCACACTGAGTTGTTGAAGAGGTTGAGATATTTGCAATATCTTCAGGATGTGTGTGCTCTGTGACTTGTCAGTGGGCACATGCAGCCTGTACACAAGGTCTGAATCAGCTAAAATACATATATTCATACTAGCACAGAACCAAGGTAGCTAATTTGCTGCTATTTGGGCTACAGAGCAACTGCAGGAGCTGCAAAGAAACTATATCAGCATATTTAGAGCCTTTGTATTCCACTAAACAGAATGGACTATTCCTGTGATGTGTTTGTTATGCAGAAAAGTTTGGAAACATGTAATCAAGGCAACAGCCTTCTGTTACTGCCAACAGTTCAGCATGGAAAAACTGCATAGCAGTTGGAAAATAACATTATTTGGCTTGTCTCACCAGCCAAAACAATTTTGGTAGCTTGCTTCAAGAAACAAGGATTTTCATAAGGTCTCAGCTGCCATGAACCTGAAGAAATTAGTTGGATGCCGTAGGCTCAGAATTCTGTATCAGCTGACCAACAATACAAATTTGGGTCCTGCATCCTTCAGCCACAAAGGAAAAAAAGCAGTGAAAGTGTATGCTGAGCAACAAAAAACATTCTTCAGTGCAACTCTGTATGACTCTGTGGCGTCTAATATGATCAAAGCTTCCCAGACAGATGCAGCACACCCCTCTGCTTAGGTTGTTGACTAAGATTATTGTGACTGTACTCACTCAGTCCTGTGAGATCTGTACTACCAGTCAAAATGGTGTAGTCGTTTTCCAGGTTTTGATTTTGTTCCTCACTTACTACAAATGAGTTTTCTAGATAAAGCAATCAACTCCCTTTCTGCTTATCTTGGCATAAGAAATATCTGTGTTTGGAGTTATGCCTCAGGATTTAAAAATAACTCTTAGCTATCACTCAGCTTCCAAATTCCTGCAGGAGAAACGTTGGAGAAAAAGGCTTCTCCAAATAAGAAATTGTCAGTAATAACCTCTGCTGCAGAGGAGATGTTTTCCAAAACTAGGGCCCTTCACAACTTGGATACTTTTACTCAAGCATCTCTTGCAGTCTGGACTTATCATGCCATGAGTGGATTATAGACACCCTTTGTTCTAGGGCAGCCCCCCAGTCTCTGATAAAAGCTGGAACTTAAACTTTCTTACTGTGAGCTACATTCATGTTCTAACAGGTATGAGATGGATGCTCAGCCTGTATAGCAACATCCTATCTTCCAAGAGCTGCTTCCATATATCAGGGTTTTCTCCCAGTCAGAACAGACAATGCAAATCACTTTCTAGTCTTAAAAAAAATTAAAAAAACAACAACAAGAACAACAAACAAAACCAAACAAAACCCAACCAACCAACCAACCAAAAAAACCACCCCACAACCCCCCCCCCAAAAAACCAAACCAGTCAAAAAAACAAAAAAAAAACCAAAAAAAACCCCAAACCCAAAAAACACTCCAAGAAACAAAACCTCCAAGAAAACATAGCAGAGTTTGGCTTTAAGTTACTATTGTTTGGTACTGTTAAGATTTTGTCCTTTGTTTCTTATCCCATCATCTTTTTAGGAATGTCTTTGTATGGTAGTTTTTAAGTTTCCCTCTCCCCAGGTAGAGGATGTCCTCTCCATGGTAGAGGAGTTAAAATGCAACTCCTCTCATAGAGCCTTTGTTAAAAGGGTTGGCTTATAGGACACATGTGTTCATCTTATGAAGTAAATGCTCTTTAGTGAGTTGTCACCTCCTGACAGACCACGTATGAATGATGTTAATACTCTGATAAAATTGCAGTAATAGATTTCTTGAACTGCCCAGTCTCTACCCCTTCCTCATCATTTGCTGTCAGTTGTAGATTACCACGTGTCACAGCTTGTACAAAATCCTGTGTGAACAGATTGCTGAAGACACTGCTGTGGGTATTGCTGTCTGCAGGTTACATGCATTCCCACCAGAGCTCTGTACAGGAATGCTTGGGCACAGTGGGATTCTGTGTCATGATTTGATCTAAGTAAAAGGTTTTTATTGTTACCACCAAATTTTTAGCACGGATGCACTAAGAATATTTGTCATGACTCAGTATGTATTTGCTTGTTCTTACTGTGTTTCTGGACCAGCTTGGTTCTGTTTTATTTCCTCAGTGAATCCATAATATTAATTTAAACGATTATTTTCTTATTAATTCTGATATCTGTTTTTCTTCCACGCTGTTTCTGCTTTTATTGAAGCACTCATTCTTGTGCAATGAGTAATAAAAAAGCAAAAACATGTCATCTCTATTAATGAATGGGATCTGTTATCAGTTTGCCTTTTCAGGGTCTGGTAGCCATCACACACACAAGAGCTGTTTTACTAAAGCTGGCAGGAATATTCTCACATTATTCCTTCTGCTCTGACTGTCCAGTGGTTGACACAGATAATGTTTATGCCTGCTTCATTTAGCTTCGAGAAAATAAACAAGGAAATCAACATTAAGCGTTATGTGACTCCTCATTTCCATGCAAGTGCCAGGGAGCAGTGAAGGACAGCTGCTTCCTGAGGGACAGGGTTTGGGATCCCAACACAGTAACCTGGCCAGCAGAGCAGAAACTGGCAGCTGGGCTCATCCCACCCTAGCCAGGAATGGGGCAGCCTTAGCCCAGGCATGGGCACCTCCCTGGGGACAGGGTGGACACAGTTGGAGACTGGCCCTGGTGGTGTTGCTGGGCCACCGACTGATGGCTCTGGAAGACTGAAATAGGGTCCTGGAGCCTAGACAGCACAGGGACAGCCCCAGGGTGCTGGACAGGAGTAGTGAGGCTTGGTGGTGCCCTTAGAACCTGACAGTGAGATCTGAACCCTCTTACTGCTACAGTATTTACTAAGACTGATCTGGTTATAGCAAAAAGTCAAGAAAGAAAATAACGTGTGCTCTAAAAACAACTGGTTCAATAACGCTCAGTGTTCCCAGACATCATCATTGGACTCTATTGCCTCACTGCTCCCTTGTTATGTTGCCATATATTTAAAATAGGAGACTACATACGCACAGAACAGTTGTTTTCACCATGTGGGTAGCTCCTGACCACGGAGCATAGTCGCAGTTCCATCCACAGCCTTGGACCTAGTGGTTTCCATTGGCCACAGACCTTCCCTGCCCTTAAGGCTTTGAGCAGGGCAGTGAGAATCACCCTGTTTAGGGAGTGGAGTCGAATGCAGCTTGTGGAAATCTGAACCCTAGTGGTTCCTCTCTCGGGAGTGACATTTCCTGGTTTCTCTCCTAGTGTGGTTATGTCAGATCTGTGCCATGACATCCCTCAGTCTTTCCCAGTGTTCCTCATACACCTGGAAGTTTTGCCTTGAAGGAGTTTTAGAACTCAGTTTTGAAAACGGGTTAATAAATACCAGTAAGCCATCTGACAACTGAAATGATGCTCCTTCCCCTTTCCTTTCCTTTCCTTTCCTTTCCTTTCCTTTCCTTTCCTTTCCTTTCCTTTCCTTTCCTTCAAACCAACCTTTCCAAGTTTCCCACCACCCCTCATTTTGACCATTTTTTCAAGAGAAGTGAGATTGGGAGTTATCCCAGACCTATTCATTCTCTTCCCTGTCTTCTGGGAAACATAATCTTTAGGTTCTTCTATGTGCTAGACTATGCTTCAGTTCCATCACAAACATTAATTTATTATTATTTATAATATTTTGTAATACTTATGATAATATTTTTTATTTTTATTATTGTATTTTCTCTGTCTATATTGTTGATAAAATAAAATGAAGCAACCTCTCTTACCTGTTTCTTACCCCGTTAAAGTCAGCTCATTTTCAGACAGAATTTGGCTTCTAATATTTAACTAGTTTCAACAATTTGTTTTACTTTATGTATTGAAGCAGTATGAAATAAACCTTTTCTATTCCTTTGACTCTAATAGTAATTTTTTTTTCTTCTCAATTAACCTTCAGTGTGGTATTTTCAAAAAATTCTAGGCAATTCTGTTATAAATGTATTTTCTTCTCTAAATTGTTAGTAGTTCTCTTAGTATCTCACCTAATGGGAAAGTCGTATCCTGGTAATTGATACATAATGTCTGGCCATGAATATTTCAGCCTTAGAGCCTGAAAATCAGATCCCATGGCAGCAGAGAGGACGTTGTTGCCTAAAGCAAAATGAATTACACTGTTTTGGGTCTGATTTCAAATCTGATGGGGAATTTCTTTTAACTTCTTTTCTTTTCATTTCATTTCACTGTTAATAATGTAGAATGTTGGCACACATAATATTTTTGTAAGTTTGGAGGTAACAGGAATTGTAAGATGGGTGATACTCTTCACTCCCACAAAAGGTTTGAGTGAATCCCTTGCATTTTTATTTATTTAAGGACTTCTGCTAGGTATTTTGGGGAGCAGCTAGGCTATCTGTGTCTAGCACATAGGTATCAGCCTTCTTTATGTGCAAGTTGTGATGTAATTTATTTAACACCTGTGGTACTGTGCACAGGAAAATTGTGATGAACAGCTACAGAAATTAATTATTAATTGGCTTGTAACCATCTAACTGTTCGCTAAGTACTACTGCCAGTACCTTCCATCACCATCTCTTTTATTTCCTTTTTTAAAACTTTTTCAGCCTACTACTACTTCAGTAAGTAGTTTCTTAAAATCACTTGTTCTGTGTTGGTGAAAATCACATTTTTAATTCTTTGGGGACTGAAGCCTTTCAGTGTTTCTATATTAATCTTAGCAATTAATAATATTGAGTAGATTGATTACAACTCTTTCTCGGTGGGAAAAGGAGACCAAGAGATAAAAACAGTTGTCAGTTCTTGGTCTGATTAGTTTCTGAACATTTGCTGTGAAAATGGACTTGCTTAGCAAAGCAAGTCAAAGGAAATGACATCATGGAAGGTTGATACAGCCTTTTGCTGCTAGTTAAACTTCTGTTCGTTGATCTGCTTCTCTAGCACTGCTTTCCTACTTATTTGCCTGTCTTTGAGCAGGTTTTGGTTGTTTGTGTTTTTTGCAGGTCAGAATTAGCTTCCTGCTGTGATGCAGTTCACAATTTTATTGCTTCTCAAAGCAACAGCCCGCTGGGAAGTAACATGAGTTATGAAGTGGACAGTAAAAAGACTCTCCTCATTACAGAGGACATTTTTAAGATGCTGCCTGTGGTAAGAACTGTATCTTTACTTGTTATTATAATCAAAGTATGTGTGTTTTGGGTTAGTAATTGAGATGCCATGATCCCTCTGGAAGAGACCCATCAGCCCCTCTATGCACTTTATGCACTTCTTTATTTCCCTTGTGAGGTGGGATTTTTTTTAGCCTTCCTCTGCAGTGATAGAGGCATTTACAGGATATCATAGACCATGGATAGGAGGTAGAGCTGCTACAGAACACAAGCAGTGTCTGGCTTGGCAGCCAGCTGAATTCAGGAGCAAATACTCTGAGAATGTTTGCCTTGCTTTTATCATTCCCGTTTTTAAAGGCATTTCAATCTGGAAGAACATTTTATATTCCTCATATGCCCATGTAATTTCCAGTGCAGGCTTGAGCATGTAAGTTATGAAAGATATTTTGGTGATAAACCTGACACAGAATAGCATAGAACAGAATAGACTAGAACAGAGAAATTTCAGTTGGAAGGGACCCAAAATGATCATGTAGTTCAACTGCCTGATGAATTCAGGGCTGACCAAGTTAAAGCAATTTATTAAGGACATGGTCTAAATGTTTCTTAAACACTGACAGATGGGGACATCAACCACCTCTCTAGGAAGCCTGTTCCAGACACATTTTGATGTGTCCTATCACTGGATACAATGGAGAAAAGATCAGCACCTTCCTTTTCACTTCCCTTCTTCAGAGAGCAGTGGGATCCTGTTCTTTTCTCCAAACTATACAAGTCCTAAGTCCTCAGCCACTCTTCACAGGACATTCCTTCCAGCCCTTTCATCAGCTTTGTTATCCACTGGGGCAGGGTGCTTACAGAGAAACACAGGTTGAGAAAAGGAATGAGATTTTGTAGCTCAGGATTACAATAGACATACAAGATCTTGAGACAACACAAAGAGGTTGTATTTGGTTTCTTGAAGCTAAGAGCACATGGGAGCCCTCTCACCTATTTCTGGCATTCTTGATTTGTGAGATCCCAGCTAACATGAGTCTAGTTCTTCCTAATGCTGCTGTGAATCAGTCTTTACTGACTTCATTGCAATAGAGGATATAGGGATTCCCAATTCGAACTGAAGAAAGGAAAAAGTAGTATGTTTCGTGTGCACATATACATGCTAGCTAGAATTGGCTAGCCTTTGTGTGCTCCTACCATCCTTTCAGAATTGAACAAAATATTTGAACATATTTGTTTTTTAATATATTGCTAGACAATATGATGTTTGCCACTTTACCCACACTTTCTGCCTTGTTCATAACAGTGTCTCTTCTTGCTTCTCTTTGGACAAGCCGATGAGAGAAGAAAGAAGGATAATGCTTTCCATAAGCAAGTTTTGACTCACTTTTACAACTGGGTTTAATTTCTGCAGTCAAAGTATCCCAGCTGTTGGCCTCTGGTGAATGTCAGTGCTCCCACAGCCAAAGAGGTTGAGCAAGATGTATGAAAAGTTTCTGAGACTGGGATAACAGCCAGCTATATTAACGTCAACCTAAATACCCAACAATTTACATTAATTTTCTAGGTTGTGAACTGTGCTGGTTCTCAAGTGGATGCACTTAGCTCCCACTCAGCTTCCCCACTGCAAGACAGCAAGCTGTAACAAGAAGAGGAGCAGAGAGGGTGAACAGCCAGAAACAGTAACCTCTTCAGTGAGGCCTCACATTCACAAAGAGTTAAGCCAGAGCACATAATTATCCTTTACAGCATCTTCATGTTCCCCTAAATTCATTGTTCTGCTTCAAATGTAATTTGAAACAAGTGAGGAGAATTTATAAAGTTACCTTCTATTAGCTGAGAAAGAAAATTATTATATGACAACCCCCAGTCTGTTACAGTGCAAAGAAAAATGGGTAAATTTAAACTGTCTTCAGTATAAATTAGTTCCTTAGCTTGTCAACGTTTCAATCCACTACTAGATAGTCTTAGTGTTAAGTGTATTTAAAAGGTAGGCAGTTTGAACAATCTGTGTTATTCTCTCAGAGTTCTGATAGCAGAGGTAACATTTCCCTGTCTGTTGGTGCCTATTTTTGGCTCTTGGCTGTCTAGATTTGGCAATCCTGTCTGCTAAATGGTGAATGTGTTTACTGGGATTTACCAGATTAAACCTGAAAGAGCAAATAGATACAAAGAATCAAAACACCTATAATTAATTGTCTATATATTTTTATTTGTTTGCAGTCCTCTCCTCTTTCAGTCTATCCCTTCAAGAACTGTGCTGTGGTTGGAAATGGAGGCATTCTGAAAAATTCCAGCTGTGGAGCTGAAATCGATAGTTCTGACTTTGTGTTCAGGTAAGAGCTGCTTCATGTTCCTGAAGTGTGTCCAACATTTCTAAAGACTTGGCAGGGTTGGAAGTGTGCCAATACCAGTTTGTAGCAAGGAGGAAGGATCTTGACAATTCTTTATTTCTGCTTCTTTAAAGATACTTCTGCTTTGTAGTTTTCAGAATGCTGCTTTGTAATTAAAGAGCAGTCTGGACGGATACATGGACGATCTGTGATTGCAAAGACACCTTGCAGTGATGTGAAATGTGATTATCTGGGGACCTGACATTTCTGGTCCTTTAACAGCCTTTATGAGACTGGTATTAAATGTCACATGTGTATGTCTGGTTTAACAAAGCGTTTACTTAGCCATAGTTTGGCTCACCTATGTAGCCGCTTAATTGCCCTGGTATTTGTTTCACCTTCTGTTACTCATTTTAAAAATTAAGCATTTAAGTAGTTTTTTTTCATCTCCCTCGATAGACTGGGAGACATCTAGGCATATTCTGAGTGTAATTTGGCCCACTCTCAGTATGTGACTCACAGTTTGTAGCTCATGCAAAGAAACAGAGCAGCAGAGGGAAGGTTCTTTCCTCAGTGATGTCCAATCACACAGCATGCTGTATTTTGTTTCCTTTTCTTACTTTTGCCTAATTAAAAAAACCCAACAAAAAACCAAAGTCTTTCCAGTTAGATAAGTGTCTTAATAAAAATGAGAAGTCTTTCTACTAAGGTGCTAAACTTACTAAGTGACTGAATTTTAAAAAATGCTTTCTTTACATATTACAGAAATCACTGTTTCTATGAGGAGGCAAGTTATGCTGTTGTTAGAAGACACAGTAGAAGATTTTCAGCAGAAATGCATTGTTTAGGCAAGAGGAGCAATACTTCCTAGCAGCCAGCATAGGGCATTCATAGATTGGCTCCTCCTGGGATTTTGACTGTGTGCTTCTGGTTTGTGATACCATTTATGAAAATGAGCTCTCTGTGCCCTATTTTAACCATCTGTACAGTAGATTAAATATCTTTACTAGAAGTGCTGTAAGCCTTATTTAATATTTGTAAAGTGCTTAGACATCCCTGGGAGCTGACGTGAAAGTGTCATTGCACAAGAGAGGAATTTGCAAATAATAACTGTAAAGCATTTCTGGCACACATCTGTTTAAGCAAATGTTTCTCAATTTCAGGTGTAACCTCCCTCCAACCACAGGAAACATTAGCAAAGATGTTGGCAATAAAACAAACCTTGTGACTGTTAATCCGAGTATCATAGCTCAGAAGTGAGTACTACTGCAAATCTGTTTATGTGCAATGGTGTATAATTGTTTGACATGATTTAGATTTTCATGGAAATCCATTGGGATACCAGCATAGAGAGCAGTGCATGTAGATTACCTCATTAAGCCTTAGTTTCCATGTAAAATATGTACTAGTCTAAATGGAAATCTTCTAAACCTGGCCTTTTTTTGTAGCATAAAGAAGTCAGCAATACCCAGATTAGCAAGAGCCTTGGCTGATACTAGTCAACAATTTATGGCAGTGTAAAATTGGTGATTGTAAGCCCAAGTCTCTTCTTTTTCCCCCATTAACCTCATGACCCCAAGCATTTAGAAAGGAATTGTAATCATAAATCAGGAAAGCCTGGAAATGTGTGTCCAACTCTATCAGGACTGTGAGCACGAGTTCTTAGGAAATGTACTTAAGGCTGTTCTGATGGAGGCTGTTTCCTGAATGGAGGCCCAGCTTCTGTAATCCATTTTTTCAATCCATGTGAAAGCTGCTCACTCACGCACTTTTTTCTCAGCAGAGGGTTTTTTTTTTCACCTTCTTGATGAAAAGAAAATCTAATAAGGCCAGCCTGACTAATCTGACATCTTCAGCAGGCTGGAACTGCAGCTTATCTATGAAAAGGACTGCTGTGCCATGTTATTTACTGCTTGCTAATCTTACTGTATCTTATTGTCTGTCATAACTGTATTGTCAAAAAGACAGCATCAGGCAAAGCTTTTTTTTTTTCTCCTTGAAAGGAAGAAAGAAAAAGTACAGTGAGTACCTAGAAATTACTAACAGGCATTTTTCATTGATTCAGGGGTAGAGCTTCATGTTTTGCAATGAGTACTAACTATGTTAATGCTTACCCAACCCTTTTTGACTTTAATGAAGATGAATTATTGCTTCTCCAAAACTAGATTTAGCTCATTGATGTTAGTAGGGCTGCACAAGAATATGAGGAAGGGAAATTATCCAGTGACTCAGCATCCTTGATGACTACTGACCTGATCTAATTTTTTTCTGGGTGTAATCAAAGTGTTCTGCCACAGCTGCACTCATTTTTTAGCCAAATCAAGTCACACTAGGGTTAATAGGAGTTACACTGAAGGAAATAGGAGATAAACCTGTGGGAGGATTAACTGAGATTATAAAAGGACTTTATGGTTTTTAAAATGTATTTATTTAAACATTCAGAGAAAACTGTAAATGCTTTTGAAGAAGAAGCAGGAAGCAACTTGGTACCATTTAGCAGAACCAAGTTTGTTTCTTCTCTCAGAAGACCTATTCTGACATTATTCCCTGTAATTTCTAATTCTGTGTTTGCATACTGGCTTAGTCTGATGTTATTACTGGTGAGGTTAATCAGCTTTTGAACTGTGTTTGTCAGAGTGTACAATGTATGTGAACTCTCTTGGAGAAAAGCACAGGTCTTATGTGTCCTAATGGAGCTGGGCTGCACTTCTCCTTACAGTGGCAGAGCTGGAAAGGACATTGAGACAAGGTTGAGTTGTCCAGATTTCTAGCTAAGGAAGAATAGAGATTTGAATTCTGTCCTGGAGGCTCAGTACAGAGCTGAGTAAAAGCAGAGAAAATCCTTGGCTTGGAGGTCAGAAATTCACCCTTTTCCTAGACATAGGCTCCGACATTTCTTGCTTGTTTTGGCTGCGTGACTCCTGTGTGCACAGAGGTTCAGGGTCAACAGAAGGGCCTGAGTCTCTCTCATTCATTTTGTTTCAGAGTCTGCTGGTAATGGCACTTTTCTAGGAAGCAGAAGCTATGAGTTTAAACCCCTTCAGGCTGAGAAGGGGCGTATCACTCCTTGCACTAATTTAGTTGTGCAAGAGGTAACTCTTCTGCGAATGTTTAGAATGGAAGTGGCAGTGACTGCTGTCCTCTGTCTTGAAGTGCTGCATGAAAAGAGAGTTTGAACCTACTCAAGCTGTGAAGAGAAATTAAACCAATTTTTCCAGCTTCTGCTGGAGCCATTTGTAAAAAGTGGACTCTGGTAGCCTTTAAAAGGTGAAAAAATACTCAAATAGACAACTACATACAAAGAAGGACTCAATGCTTTGAGTCCCAAAGAGGGTGAAGCTCCACATGTTTAGGTGATTCAGAAAGGTCAGATCTATAGAGGACATGAGTTGAGTGACTCCTTGCTTGCATCAGTTCTCGGATAACTTGGGAATTTCTCTAGTCAGTTTTTGGGAGCATAGAATTATGTGGTGGTGAGACCTAAGTCTCTTTGCTGTTGGTTGGGGACTGAAAGCATCTGAGAATAAATCCTTATAATTTGTGAAGTTAGAGCTCTAAGTCTTTATAGATCTCCATGTATTCCCTTTGTAGTTGAAAGAGATAAACAGGGATGCCTATATTTTTAACTATTTTAAAAGTATATCAAATGCAGGTAAAATCCTGCAGAACTTGAGCACACACTAATCTTTAACACTCCAAGACTGCTCACATACATCCTTGGATTCCCACACAGGGCAGACACAGAGATTTTGAAGAGAGATTTTTGTATACCTATTGATGTAAGAAACACATTTCACAAAAACATACAGTATATATTGTAGTGCATCTATTTTTAAACAGAGAAAGTATGAACACAGTATTTTTTTTTGCATTCTTCTCAATTTCTTGAATTGATCGATTCTGTAAACGTGTTGTAGTCTCATTAGCCATGAATTTGATCTGCTTCAGTATCTCCTGTGTTGACAATTCAATCCTATGTAGTGTGTTCTTGTTATACAATAGTCAGATTTTCATAGCTGCACATATAGCAACTTAGGGTGGTAGAAATTTGCAGTGTAGACAGGCTGAACTGGTGCAGTTCAGAGTTCATAACATATCTTTGCAAGTGCAGTTGTGCTGCACATGGTCTGTAATGTTTGTGTCAATACTACATTCCATTCCTAAAATTTTGCCCTTTGCAGATACAACAAGCTGAATGAAAAGAAGACAGAATTTCTGGAAAACATTGCGGTCTATGGAGATGCTTTTCTTTTACTGCCGGCATTTTCCTTCAGAAGCAACACAGCCACTTCTTTTAAAGTATACCACACTCTGAAAGAGTTCAAAGCAACCCAAAGGGCAATATTTTTTCACCCCACCTATCTGAAAAGTCTTGCCCAGTTCTGGAGAACTAAGGGTGTGAAAGCCTACCGGTTGTCATCTGGTTTCATGATCACCAGTGCTGCTCTCGAGCTGTGTGAGAATGTAAAGCTCTACGGCTTCTGGCCTTTCTCAAAGTCCACAGAGAAGATGCCAATCAGCCACCACTATTATGACAACCAGCTGCCTAAACCGGGTTTCCATGCAATGCCCAAAGAATACAACCAGATCCTTCAGCTTCATGGCAAAGGCATTTTGAAGTTACAGTTTGGTAAATGTGAATCAGACTAAAAAGGTAGGTCCCATTCTTACCATGTGAAATGTCTTTATTTCACTAAAGTGCCAAGGGAAAACTTGTTTTACAAAGTGTCAGCCTGTTGTTCCTTAGAGAGACATTTCTACCTTACACTCAATGAAAGTTGCATTCCTAAATAAATGAAAGATTGGATCTTTCTGAATAAATATGTATCACATAGTTGAGAAATGTTTTCTAATTGTGAATATTAGATGGGAAGCATAGCTAAGTACAGATTATCCCCATAAATCACAGTCAACCAATAGTGTCTCCTTATCTCAGATACACGTCTCTGCCAGCCTGTGTTTGGTTTGGTATCAGTTCCCAGGAACCAGTCTCCTTTGAGAATTGCTTTATTAAAGGTATTCACACATTTTGATCTCCAAAAGGAGACACCTAATCCTGGCACAGCCTTTTCAGGTGTATACAGAGAGCAGAGTAAGGATGAGGATTGTTCCATGGAGGGGAAGCAGCATCTATGGCCTCGTTGTTCCCTCTTGTTGGGTAAAGATGAGAGCAGTGTTCGCTCACGGCCTGGGGCTGCGGAACAGCTTGGGGATGGCAGTGAGGGAGCTGCCATGCACTACAGCAGATCTTGCTGAGCATTTTACCTTGAGGCAGCTCAGAATCTGGGAGTTACAAATATAGGATGAAGTGTCACTCCCTTTCCTCTGTTCTTTCTGTTCCAACCCCTCGGACCTCTACCTTCTGTGTATTGCCTCAGAGAAATGCAGCACAGTCTGGCCTCTGACCTTGAGCCCATTTACTGTGTACACACTAGAGATGACTCTGAAAAGATTTGTCTGCATGTTTTCAGTCTTGGTTTGCCCTGTTGACAAAATAAGACCAATTTGTATAAATACTTCTTCATCTTTTAAACTAAGTTAGAAATTCCCGAGCTCACAATACTGTTGTCAGAGTCTCCTTTCACAGAACTCTATTTTTCCAGGGGGTTCAAGTTAATATAATAGTAAGTGAAGTGTACAGTAGAACTGCCATTGTATACAACATACTTTAATTGGACTGATGTAATCTCATGACTGTATTGCTCAAGTTAAATAAATAGCATCATCTTGTTCAAGCCAGAAAATTTAAGCTTAAATGCTAAGGACACTTTTCTTCTGGCTAAGTTCTGAAATATATTTGAAAATATCCTTTGTTGGTATTTAGAAAACATGTTGTCAAAGATACATTCACACTTAGTTTATCATCAGAGAATGCTAAGTTTTAAAATAGCAGATCCTTACTAGAGGAATGCAGAATTTTATTCAGTTTCAAGGATTTTTTTAAGAAATAGAAAAATAAATGGCTTTCAGATTATTAGAATAATATAAAAGGGAGAAGGGAGCTAGAATCCATCTAGTGAATCCATTCACCTAGTCCATGGCAGGAGATTACCTAGGAGGAGTTGGAATGTATATATATGCAGTTTCATGTGGCTGAGGTATGCCTTTTTTTTGCTTGTAAAAGGTTGTAGCCTATTGGAAAGGTTAAGAACTACATAACATATTTTTTCTTAGTACCTAGATGTTTATATCCAGCAGTTTCCATTGTATTTGTTATTCCTATAATATAAATCATTGGAGACATACTGTGTAATTTTAATTGTAGTAACTACACAAGCTAAGAAAATGAAAGGCAGCTCCTTAGAAATATTTACTCTAGAGATAAGCAGGTAGAAGCCACAAAAATGTTTAAGTATCTATATGTGTTAATTAAATGCTGTCCATGCTTGACAGACTGAAAATCACTTGTGGCCAAATTTGCCAAATAAGCTGTAAAGAAAAAAAAAACACACAAGAAGAATAAGTTGTGCTGCCCTAATTTACACTTACATTTACAAAGAGAAAACCAAAGAATTTAAATGCTTTCAGTATTAGCTACCATTCTGCTAGTATTATCACCCATTAGAGATAATTGAAATTCTAAAATGAGTATATGTCACTGAAGATGGCCCTTTCTAAAAATTGAACAGTCTCCTTTCTCTTTTTTTTGAATTTCCATTTTATGTTCTTCTGCATGCTCTATGTTCTTGCCTCTTAGTGGGTAGCTGAAGGTTCCTTACACCAGTGGGTGCCCACAGAAGGCTCAGGCAGAACCTCCCACACACATTATTGGGACACAAAAGTTTGCTGCTGTAAATAACAAGTGAAGGAAGCTTCTCTGCTGCAAGCACCTATAGGGAGAGCATAACTCAATTAATCTCAATAACTCAATACCAAGCAAGCAAGCAAACAAAACAATATTGCTCCTAAACACCATCCTTGTCACTGGAAAAGGAATTTTTCTCATTGGACAGAGAGAAGTGTCACATGTGAGAGCCCTGTAGAGTCCCACAATGTGGGAAATTCTGCCTTAATATCCCCTCCTGTGCCTTTATGATTATGTTCAACAGACATGTACAGATTGTCACTAAAGTTGGTGCCCACTTCTCACAAAGGGTCAAGCAGAAAATGCAGCAACAGCAAAATCTTGAAATAAAATTAATGATCTTTATTATTTTCTATTAGATTACCAAATCATTTTTGCTATGGCCCTGCAGCTGAAGGAAGTCTTATTTGTTCATTGATTTAACCTGATAAGCCTAAAGGACATGTCATTAGCTTCAAGTAAACATAGGTTGAAGGAGGGGAAATGACTCGATTCATATTTAAAAATAGAAAAAAAAATCTGATTAGAAAAATTGTCAGATGATAAATTAATCAGACTGGCATAAATTTGATTGCCCAGAAGCCTGGTTAAAATGCAAATTTTATCTGACCAAGAATCCATCAGGGTTTCTGTTTGCTAGGACAAGACAGCAGGGCAGATGAGTATGTGTTGCTTTGACATACAGAACAGTAACATTAGGCATCTGCTCAGAGGAGTCAGTCAACACAAAAAAAAACACAAAGGAAGAATGAAACTGAGACTCTGAGCCTGGGGCAGAAAATAGTGCGCAAGGAAAATAGTGCAGAAGAACTGAGGGAGGAGGGCTTGAGCAGAGGTGTGCTGGTGGTTAGGAGGTAAGAACTGCTGAACCTTCCACTGTGTATCTTACCTGGAAAGTAAAAAGTAGGTGTGAGTTTTTTAACTCCAGCCAAACACTTAAATGTGATTTATTTCTGACAGAGAGCAGCAGTGACTCCCTCCACTCAAGGTGGAGCTGCCAGAGCAGCATCCTGTAAAGCAGGTGGATGCCTGCTTACTTTCTCAGGAACTAACATCAAAAAGAATCATTTTGTTCCAAACTGTCAGCATGTGATATTTTTTTAATCTTGAAATTTGCTGCAATCCAAGTGAGTGATAAATACTGTTACACATAACCTATTTATAACTGTAGAATGCCAGCATGAGCTTAAATTCTGTTGAAATTCTTTTTTGCTTGTGGTGTCCCACTGCAGCTAGAGAAATAAGAACTAACCCATAGTTCACTTTTAATTACCTTGAGAAAAATGATACCACATTTTAAAATAAGGACACCTCTGGATTCCTGTCAGGCAGTCAAATTGCAGACTGTTCTTGACTTGGGCAAATATTATCCAGTGTGAAATTATTAGATATTAAAAGAACGGTTTTCTGCCTTAGAACCCCTGCAGGATAGCTTTTAAGCACATGCTTTGCTCATGCATTCAGTGAGTTAAATTTAAATGTTAAGAATAATGTCAGTAATGAAACAAGTGGAGATAAATTGCTTCTAGTTTAGTTAAAACCTACAAGAATAGAAAAGTATAGATTAAATCAAATTAGAATTTATGTTAGATTTCAATTCAAATGAAGAAGTATTTACTTTTCTAGAAGGTTTTCCTTCTTTTGGTTTTCCAGATAGCAGAACTATCCTGTTGAAGAAACAGAATAATTACAATCTCTGGCTATTTCAAAATATGAGTAAGATAATATAATTTAGGTCATACCCATATTCAAATTAGCAATGGATGTGTCCCCATGAAGATACTGACTAGACCTAGCCTTGGTTAACCCAGGAAGCCTGAAGAGTGTGGAGCAGGTGGGGTAAATGTGAGTAGTTCTGGGGGTATTCAAATGAAAGAATCCTCCTTTAGAAAGAGCAGATGCTCAAGTTAGACCAGGCACGAGCATTCCAGCTTAGCCAGGAGAATTCTGAGGGCCTCTGAGTCTGTATTACAGATCTCACAGCCTCACAGCCTGAAATACAGATGAAAAGCTGATGCAGAAGGTGCAATGCATACACAGAAGACTAAACTATTGGCTTATTTCAAGTATAACAAGCAGTTTTTCTACAATACAAGAAATACCAATAACATATTTTATTGTTTTAATTCCAGGGTGGTGATCCTAAGGAGACAATTTGTGTGTATCTCAGCAGTTTGGTGTTGGATTTGATCTTGATGTGATTTTGTGAGCATTAAACTGCATTATTACAATAGAGAAATATTTTACACTTGGGGAGAAAAGGGAGTGATTTTTTCACACAGTGACTGCTACATTTAGAAATTTCGAGTGATCATTTTTTAAAATACAAAGTAGGAATTATTTGGAAAATTCTGAAACTCCTTACTATTGGTTTAATGGTAGCAAAGCACAATCTCAGGATGGTGGCAATATGTGACATTCATCATGTTTTGCTTCTTAGAGGATCATTAAAATATTTTGACATGAGATCTCCGGTTTTGTTGATATCACATAATATAGGCAGTAGTCTCTGTATGGTGGCTGCATGAGTTGGCAGTGAACATTTTCAGTTAAGAACTTCATCCTGTAAATACTGACATTTGTCTACATGAGAGAAGTGGTGAGAAGAGCTGCAGAGGAGTAATTAATTCAGAGCCATGTCATTCTTAGTTTGTCCCAGGGTGCACAAATGAGAAAATCCCTCAGGTTAGAGGTAGTTAAGTGGTTTATGGGCTTTCATTTTGTGGGCAATAAGTAGTGCTGTGGATTTAATGGGCTTTCATTTTGTGAGCAATAGATGATGCTATGGATTTAATGGGATCACTCATATGAGTGATGTTAATTCTGAGAACAAGTGTATAAAGGACCAGAGCTGTATAATTATTTTTAAACCACTCTACTTGGTTGTGTTCCTGTCTAAGGTCCAGTTCAGCTCCAAATGAGGACTGTGAACCTGGTTCCACACTACAATCCCCAGAGTCCCAGTAGGGCATCGCTTTGCACACATTTTTGCTATCCCAGCTCTGTGTCTTGGCTGATACATGAAACAGAATTTCTGTTAGAAAGATGATGGGTACCAAGCCTATAATTCAATTTCTTTTCATGTAGTATAGCTTGTATCCTTATATGACTACAGATATGAAACTGCACTAAGCATTATTAGAAGAATGTTCTGCCTACCATCAACCCCAAGCTCTTCTACATGAGGATGTATGAGAAAACTGACTACATTCCCTTAATTTATAACCTGTGTAGTTCTTTAAGTTTTCCATATGGTCCAAGAATACATGTGGAGCAACAGCCTGCAACAAGAGAAAGTGAAATATCAGCCCAGTGGAAAGACTCACTTTAACATTTACAGGAGCTATAACAAACAGTTACACCCTAGGTTTTGCTGCTTATATGCTTATATGTTCTACTGCAGAAAAAAAAAAAAAACAAGCAAGCAAGCAAACAAAATTAAAAACTTGTGATAACCAGATTCTGTTATGAGTTTCACTGAATTTTTTTGAGAGTTCTTTGAATGGTCAGTTCAATGATAGAGGGTCAATTCAAAGATAGAGTGTCCTTCTTCTTTTGCAGTCAGATACTATCAGGTATTTCATTTATGAAAATTCCTTTTGCTTCTGCAGTATTAAATCCCAAATCAACTGATTTAAAGAGCATTCAGTATTCCACTCTTGGAGGATTATATCTGAAAAAAAAATTCCCACTTAAATGAATTGGACCTTATAAAATAGGGTTCAGAAAAGCCTTTTAAATGTATACTTCATAAGAGCATTACTGTACTGTAATATTTGAAAGCTTACCTTGCAGCAGTTTTATAATCACATAAACACTCCTGGAAGTATTAGAATCCATCATTATGGTTACAGGTCTGTTGATTGAGACACATTTAGCATCTGGATCCATTTCCAGGATAATAATATCAGAATCCAATATTACTCCTACCCAAGCAGAAGTATCCATAAATTCTGACTGCAAATATCAGCAATAAAGTCCATTTTTGAAAATAAGGGCGTTTAAAAAATACATAGTGCTTTGGGGCAATAACTGATGCCATTAATACACATGGGGGACCTCTGAGTGTCAGTAGAGCCTTTAACAGAAACAGACATCAGAACTGAGCTGATGAGTCCATCCATATTACCAGCTGGTAACTGAAAGAGGAGCACAGGGGTTTGATTTACTCTGATCCATTCCAGTCCCAGCACCACAATCCACACTTTTTGTTCCCCAGCAGTGAGATTTTTGCCATTTTCTGGCCACAGGCATCTGCTGCTCATGCTCAGAGAGCTGGTGCTGCAAGTACCTGCATCCATGCTATGAGTGTTATGGATGATTGCCTACTGCAACATCCTAGTTATAGATCAAAGGCAAATTTGCTCCCAGAAGAGCATCTCCTCTGCTATAAATCATTCACATGCAGTGTTTTTAGTAGAAGCTGTGCAAAGTGATGTAGTTGTCCTTTGGGTGATGCAAACAGCTGAGGTTGAGGAGAACCTTGCTGCATTTCATCCAGAGAGACAAAGGCACACGTGTGTTCATGTAAGGACTGTAACTTATTCCAGTCTAGTGTAGAGCAGTGAGGTGAGCTTGGCTGTGTAGCAGCTACATGGTTTGTCTTGGGGAAAATTCATACATCTTCTACAAGTTCTTGCATTGTATCCAGAACAATTCTACATACAGTATGTGTACATAGAGATAATGCCAGGTCATTCATTACTCAGACTAAATTCAGTTAACTATTTATCCTGAGTAAAGGGGCAACACCTGGTTGTGTGAAGTAGAAGATGGGGACAGGAAAAAATGGAATTTATTTGCAGCAAAGAAGCAACTTTTTCCAAAAGCATTTGTTAGTTAGTACCACCTTGCATTGTCCCAGTGAATAAATGTAAACAGTGTACCATGACACATCTTGGAGAGCTGAAGTTACTGTGTGTCTGCAATATTTCTGTGCAGCTACATTATTTGAAACACACATATATTAGTTACTGAAAGATCATCAGAATACATTTTAAGAGAGGTTTAGCCAAAAAGAGGAAACCAATTCTAGCTTCCTTGATGAAAAGAGGTCTTAACTGAAGGAATGTGATGTAGCAGTTAAAAATGAGAGCAAATAGAAATTTCTGTAGTATGGACAGCCACTGACTTTTTAGCACTGTTTCCATGAAGGTTGAACTTGTCAGTGACCTGAAGACTTGCTCTTTCGTGCTCTCAAGGCTCTCAGTGATTTATGTGGAACACAGGCCTGATAAGAAATGCATGAAGGAATTGTTGACCTTTCCTACCCTTTCCTACAAATGCTCTTAACTCTCCATAGAATAAAAATATACTCTATTAGACTTTAGATTTACTCTATTAAACTTTTCTTTAAGAAAAAAAAAACTTGCTCCAGCCATGAAGTTAGTATGAGACATTAGTTGCATCCACTTCACTCTACAGGCAGGCAGACATTTGTACTCAGCTTTATTATAGCTACTGTGCTGGGTGGCTGGGTCATGTTAATTTGGGCACAGACTGGGCAAGTTAGTAGTGGCATTTCTGCATCAGAGGGTACCATTAATTGATCAAGACTTGCTGAAGTACACTCACTGTGGGAAATTATGTTTTCTTGGGAAGCTGAATAAACCAGTTTTTATTTATTTTACACCTGTACCAGGTTAATACTAATAAATGGATTTTGTACCTGGCTGGGAGTGTCTCTGACACTTTTGCAACACTGAGCCAACATCAGTTTGGATTAAGGATTCTTGACCAAAGGTTAGGAAGGACCTTTCAATTCCCTCTATTTCACATGAGGAATATTCATTTTTAGGTTTTGTGGGCCTCCAGTACTGTCACATGCTGTGGAATGAATATTGAGATTAAATAGTTTTCTAAAGATAGAAGCACTGACACTCTGCTAATATTTCCACTGTACCTTTGCAGAAGCTGACAGTGTCCTTGCACAACTGCATCACAGCATCATTAGATTAAAGCCTGCCTGGCTGCTTTTATTCCTTTTTCTTCTCTGAATCTCTAATGTTGCATCCTCCTTCAGGATCCAGTGCTGCCTTGAGTTGGTTATTTGTCTTTACCCTGTGGAGTGCTATGCAGTCCTGTTTAGTGTCTGTTAGGGAGTTTGTGTGGCTGTGAATCAAACACTGCTATGCTTGCAGCATAGTAAAACATGCTGTAAGTGACTGGGTTTACACCTCAAGGAAGGCAGCTTGGTGTGATATTCATGTTGCCTAACTGGAGGTGCTGAAGTTGTTCTGTAGCTCCATGGAGACTTAAGCTGGAATGGCTGTGCAGTCCAGTCCCTGTTCTTGTGCTGCAGCCCTGCGTTCGAGCCATGTCTGCCCTCGGCCTGATCCCACACCGAGCTGTTTTGGCACACTGGGATGTGAAACTCCACCATGGCGAAAGAATGAGAAAATTGGTTCCTGCCAAGAGATGGGGGAATTTCACAGTCAAACACAGGAGGGCCTAAGACCATGCAGGTGGGATTGTGGGGAAACAATGGGTGCCTTTTGTTATCTGACAGCTGTTGGACAGACCCAGTGGTCCCCTGAAAGCTTGGCCAAGTCCAGAAGGTAACATCTCTGAGGGTCTGCCTGGTCAGAAGGGAGAGATGGGCTCCTGCAAGGGGGACTGGCAGCACAGAGCTGTTCCAGGGGGCCAGAGCCCATCTCTCCCTGTGGTGACAGAAGATGCCTAAGGCACCTACACCAAGGACTCTAGGTGCCTACACTGCTGATTGTTGCTCACCCTTCTCTCTTTCCCATTACAGTCATTTTAACAAGCTGATGACCCCAGCAGATTCAGAAATTATAAGAAGAAAACATTCTCAGGTCACTGATGGTAAACTTGCATAAACTTTCCTTTTACTCAGCATGCCTTTACTTTCAGTCTCTTCTAATCCCAGCATCTAAAACAGCATCTGCAGAGAGTAGAGGTGAACAAGGCCTGGGGAGTTTGGGACTAGTTATTCTCACTTTGATTCTCTTTCCTTTGTCCAGTAGTGAGCTGACTGACATACCACCATGCTCAAAAAAAGATGAAGTTCTCTGTCTTGAGTGATTCAGGAAGAGAAACTAAATTATCTAGGTGTCTTCAGACCTTTTGTGGCTCTGTAAATTACTAGCAAAATATTCCTGTTGTTAAGTATTAGTTGATTTTATTCAGTGCAAATATCTGGATCAGTTAATTCATCTGGGTAAATTGATCATGTACACCTTGAACCTGCACAGCTCTTCCATGGTGAAACTGCAGCCTAACATGGCAAACTAGGCCATAAATTTGACCTAGAGATCTTTTTTTGTCCTGTCACTTGCTCTCCTGTGACAAATTTGTGGAAGGAGGTCCTGAGTATCCATGCAGTAGCTCCTCCAGGGACATGCAGGTCCACAAAGCACACATCCACCTGCATACAGGAGTCTGTGAGATCAAACCCAAGGAATATTCTGTAGAGTGCTTTATTCTGAAACAGCTCTGTCTCAAACAGCTGATAGTCACCTGCTGCATGCTTTGAAGCAGTAAACTTCTTACACATGAGCCTTTTAGTTAAACATAGCTTAAAATATTCAAAGCCAGGTAATCCTCCAGCAGCAGATCTTTTTAATCTCTAGGTCTGCTAGCCAACAACAGTGACAAGGGGGCATGTACTTACTTTAGAAGGCCTGACTTTATTTTGAATTCTGTAATTTTAGGTGAGGTCATCCTTCTCTGAGTTTCTGGACAGAAAAATTTCAAATGCTGCTAAATCTCTCAGGGTACTCTGGGGAAATCCTTAAGGCTTTTCACCCACCCACAGCATACGACAAGTGGGCAGATTTATATTTATTAACCTTCGTTCCAGATTTTCATAAAGAATTTAATTGGCTCGAAATTATCATTATGATCAAGTAGAGCAGAAAGGCTGTGCAGAGTGCCACTGAACAAAGGGAGGATTGCTGTACTTCGTGGTCTCTTTCATAGGGGTGTGTTTCGAAATACCTTCCTGTTCTGGGAGCGCAGCTCACCAGGGGGCTGACCCGGGGTTACTGGGTTACAGCTACAGGGGCAGCAGCCTGTCAGTGTGCTGTCACTGGTGAGCAGATTCCAGCAGTACAGCAAGAGCTTAACACCATGGAAGCACGTCAGCTTGAGTTTGCCATCCACCAAGGAGTGAGAGTAGTACTGCGATGTGTGGTGATTGAGCTCACACCACTCTGAGCAAGAGCAATAGCTGCCCTTGGGTGGCAGGTGTTGGCAGATACTGCTTTAAGGATGAAAACAGTCTGGCTGTGAAATACAAGGAGTGGCATCCTCACGTTGCCATCAAAAGAACATTCTAGTCTGTCTTTTGCTAAATCCTGGTGTACCTTCAGCAGTACATCAATATTTGTTGCTGCACCTGGTGCTTCTGTGTCTTGTCGTTTCATCCCTCTTTTCGCCAGTGAGGGAGAAGACTTGCAATGCATGATGGAAGTATTTAATGATCCCATCATGGTTTCAAGGCAAGAGCCCATCAGAATGAATCATGCAAATGGTTGTGACAGGATAGCCTATTGTCAATATTGCTGGGTTTAAATTCCTCACTATTCATTTTAGTCCCTGACAAGAGGAGATTCTTCACAGCAAGTCTGTAGGTCAACAGCATGCTAGGCTTCTCAGCTCTTGGCTTGGCTGTGAGATGTTTCCCTAAAAAACAACTCCTCCTTGGTGTATTTAGTGTCAGTGTTTACAATACAAACCCATTCTTGAATTCTTGTGACATTGAAGCATAACTGCTGATGTTTCTGCATTTTCATATGTACTATTTATATAGTGGCTTCATATCTGTTCTTTTTGTTAATATTTTAGATACTCTTTAGAGTACCTAATTAAAATTATTTTAAATATTCTTCTTTTTTAATGCCACCAGAGTAAAGTGTGTGGGAAGTTACATAATGTCACCTAATAAAGCAGTCATACAAGGCAAAATAATTTTAAGGGTATTTGATTTCTGGAGGAGTATTTTCATTAGTCATTTGGACACTTGCATCTTAGATTTACCTTTCTAAGATAGGCCTAAGAGGCAGCCTCTGCCTCTGATTTAGTTCAAGATCTGCAAGGGATAAAATAGGTGAATGGAGAGGTCCTACACAGGGCTGCTCCTCAGGAGTGGCAAATATGTGGCTTTTCTTTTCAGAGACTGGTCCATGTGTCAGAATGTAATTTCATAAAGTTACCACGATAGCTTTTGCCCAGAGGTTTCATTGTCTCTTAAAATGTGTATTGTTTGCATTCATTTCAGCTCCATTCTTTCCAATGCAATTGTCAAAGCAGAGCTTATTCCCCATGGAGCTGGTATAATTGTGCTCCTCCACATGCACCAAGCTCTCTGTGAAGCTGCTAGTGTAGGCTCTGCTACTGCTGTTCCAAAAGGTTCCTCAGATTCTCTCAGTGCTGAACTTATTTATGTTTTCAGATGTGAACTTGATATTGTCTGAGTAGAATGTGTGCAGCGTGATATAGAAACGTCTCTGCGCAGGGTTTAGGAGGAGGCAGGAGCCCCTCAGCCGTGTGTGTGCTTTTATTACAGAAAATCAAGATGAAGTTGTATTGTTGAGTCATCTGTTACAGCTGATTTAAGTTGTACTTTGTTTTCATGTTTTAAGTGCCTGATGATTTTTTGTCAAGGAGGCTATGGTTTCACTGTTATAAGGCATACTTAGAATTCTGTACTTGTTACCTGTTCTGTAATAGAATATTTTTGCAATTTATGTTTGGAAATAAAGACTTATTAGGCATAATTGTGGTGAGTTTTTTTTTTTCTTTTGCAAATTCTTGAGACTAAACAGCCAAATATGTGTCTCCTGAGGCAGCAGCATTGAAGATGCTTTAGTCTGAATCATCTGGAACAGTATTACTACTGACAGTAGAACTGTGGAAAGTTCCTTAAAATTGTGCAAGGAAACAAGCAAGCTGTGCTTAAAAGCAGGTATTGGGGCACTGGTGCATGTGTAAATATCTGTTGCTTAAATGGTACCTTCAAGTGATTTCAGTCTTTTCTGTTCTTGAATGGCAACACAATCAACCATCTTCTTTCGTTACTTCTAATGACTTGAAATACTTTTCAAAAATTATTTATTGAAGAAACATCAAGCATGGGAAAGAACCAATCAAGAAAACACAATTGTTATCATCTTCCTCTGGAAATAGTTTTTAAATTTGAAAACTATCTCTAAAAATAACTAAATGCTTCAAAAACAATGATTAATGGAAAATGTTTAAACAATAGATGCAAAAGTTTTTTATACAAAATACTGACCATGAGTTCGTGTCTGATAGATCTGTATCTAGTGGATAACTATGCTTATTTTAGTCACTTATGTTGGGATTTTTTCTTAATAGAGGTTTTGGTCACATAAAAAGGTGTTTGTAGTGAATGAATTTCAAACAGATAAAGTTCAGAGAAAGAATTTTCCCTCTGGACTTTTACTTTTTACCTCTTACTTTTGGGCAGAAGGCGGCTGTAGAACTTCGGTGCTGCTTACTGTGACTTCTCCAAATAGAAGCTGTCTGCCTGGTTAAATCAGGTCAGAAATGTACATGCAGCTGTTTTGTGAGGAGGACTATTATCCTTTAGGGCCCTCTAGGGACTGAACTGCAGTTGCCGAATTTTATTGCAGACAGAACAGAGCTTTAGAACTGACAGCTTTTGTTTGTCCTCATGGACCGTGTAGTGGCTTCTACCTGAAGATTAGGATCTGGATCTTTGTGGCCTGTCTCCTTCCCATAGTGCACGAGTCTTTCACTGATGATCAGAACCAAAGGGTTTCTTTTGTTTCCTGTGCTGACAGCTGGAATTGCATATATGAGTGATGCAGATGCAAATGTGTCCCATAATCAGAGCAGGTTCTAAATCAGAAGTGTGATTTCTGCTGAGTGTCTTAGATTGTGCTTAGCCATCTCAAATATTTATGAACAGTAACATTTTGAAAGAATAGCACTGCTAGGTGACTAGGACTGCTTGGACTAAGTAGAGAATAACTGAGTGCAGCCCTAGACAAAGCATTGCCTTGTCATTATCCCCTGTTTAGAAGGGCAGCAGTCTGGGAAAAGTCATCTGGACAAGAGAGTGGGAGGGAAGTGGTTGTGGATTGAGGTTTTTCCTGTCATATACCTGTGGATCACACCAAGCACAAACCATGCTCCTAGGGGCAGAGCACCTACCATCACGATGGCACTCCTGCTGTGGTCACTGGTGTTAGAGGGGCTTTAGGAGGAGTGTTCCCAGGAGCAATTATATGGTCCGAGACCAGGTTAGATTTTCCTCTTGCCTCTGTTAGGGAAAAAGTGTCATGCAAAAATTTTACAACATGAGGGCACTGGCTTAGTCCAGAAGAAGAGAATGGCCAAAGTCCACATGCTAAAAGTCATGGTAGTGGGCTAGGGAATGTGGAATCACAGCTCAGCCAGCAGCTGGAAAAATGCACAAATGGGCTGAGGAAGTCATCAGCATTTTAAAAGGTGAGGAGTGATTGCCTCCTTCTCAAGGATCCCAGTATGCCCATGTGCTGGTAACTAAATGTGCCTGTGTTTTGAGATACATGGCTAAGTTTTAGCTTGCCTCTTCCATCCTGTATCAAGTGTCTGTGTCATCCTCACTCTGCACCAGAGCAAATTAATACTAAATAGGAATGTTAAGGTCTCGTGGCCACTGCAGACTGATAGATGGAACCATCTGGTTAATGGAGATACCATAATGAAAGCATTAGTTCTTAAGTATAGCACTGCAGATCTTTAATCATGTAAGTGAAAAAAAAGAGACCCCAGTGAGGACTAAATTTAAGCTACTGTCTGTTTTCTACTGCACAGGGAAGCAAAGCTGAATTAGTCCAGGAGCTCATGTACTGCTGCTGTCATCAGAGGAAGAATTGCTGGATGTGCTGGGAAAATGATATAAGCATTAGAAATGGAATAACTTTCATATTTGAAATTACTTTTATTAAGTAATTTGAGAGACGTTTAAGGCAAAAATATTCTAGCTGAATTTTAAGCACTGTGCTGCTTATGTAAATCCAACCCTGCAGGGACATCAGTTCTTTCTGTTTAGCTGTTAATCTTTGTAAGGACAAAATTTGCTATTTATTACGTGTAGAGTTTTAATAAAGTAAAATAATTTGGTAAAGGTCCCTCAGTTGAAGCCCCTTTAATACTGATAGTTTGTCTTGAACAATATGCTTTTATGAGCCCAAGCAGGACCCCAGGAGTGGGCTGCAGCCTCCCACTGTGTGTGCCCTCTTACGGAGCATGGCCACAGCTCCTGCCTCAGGGCTGCTGCCAACCCCCACCCCTGGGTTCCTGCCTGGAAGGTAGGAATGATGGATCTGAGTCACCTGTAGGAGAGGAGGGAATTGAGGTGGGTGGTGGCATGCTGCCTCAGTAAATGTCCTGAAGTTGGATTATGATATAAAAGAGAAGCAAAAGGACTCTTCTTTAGCTGGATTTTAAATTAGTTGATTTTCTCTCAAAAAAAAAAAAAAAAAAAAAAAAAAAAGAAGGGGGTTTTATACTCTCAGGAAAGGTTTCAAGGCTGGATCACAAAAAAGGCAACGATGTTCTCTGAGGCATTGGAGAAGAAGAGTAAGAGACAAGGTTTAAGATACTCTGGATATGCTTGTGTGTGATACATCATGGAGAAATGTTATGAAGGAAGGATGGGGGGGGTGATTATTAAGTGGCAGGGGGAGTGACCTAAAATGGAAGATTGCAGCACTCTGACATTGAATTCACAGTTCTCCATCAAATGCTGGTGTAAAATAACTGCTTTTTAAACAGCCAAACATGTTGAAGCACTGAATGGGCGAGAGTGGGAGGCAGATGGGCACCTCACCTTGCTCTAAAGCTGAGTGAGGTGACAGGAGGAAATAGCCCAAGACTCATCTCACCACCCACAGTCCCCAGTTCAAGGTGAGGAGGCTTTTATGCCAAGCTACATGGTCCTTAAGTACAGGAGGCTCCTTCCTAGTCAGAGTGACTCCTTCATACATAAATTCCTAAATCATGAACACCTACATTTACCATTCAGTGCCATCATGTCCTACACTTTCCGTATCTGCATTGAATGTTTTTTCAACAGTGCCTGAATCATAGAGCTCTGAACTCTGTTGGCCCTATTCACTTTGCTATGATACAGATGATAATTTCCAAGATGAAATCTCTTTTTCTGAGTACATTTAACATCTTTCAGAAGAATCTAAAACAGAAACTGTAAGAACATTAACTTAGAGCACTTTTCAAGTTCATCTTACTTGCAGTCCATTAAAGTGAAGTGACAACTGAGGTATGACATGAAGTAATTATACTGATTGTGTTGTATGTGCTCTGCAGGAGCCAAATGATTTGCTGAGGATACTAATTTCAAAAGTCAGACAGCAAGAGATCAGCTGAGATGAAAGATCACCGCAAAGTGACCTCAGACCAGGGGAAAAGAAAAGGAAGAGAGGGGAGTGTGGCCCAGCCAAAGAGTAGAGTGCTGTACAGTCTAGCAGTGAATTGAAGTAGGTGCATTTTGACCCCAAAGGTGATTTCCATGGAACTGACTGCAGGTGTCATCGCTACAGTTCAAAGTCACCACTGTGGGTTCCCCTTATGGTCATGGAGAGAAGTGAAGTATAATACAACTGGCTTGTTTCAGGTGTCTAAATTAGCATGTGATAAATCCTGGATTCCCTGGTTTAAGGAGAGAGCAAGGAGTGTCTAGCTGGGCCATCACGTTCAGTGCTGGCCCACAGTCCAGCGCTCCAGCCTGAGGGAGTGGGTGAGATGCAGGTGTAAGCCCAGACTGAGCTACCCCCTACCTTATTCATACACAGACATGACTTGACTGAGGCTGATCATTACCCTGTGGCATTGCACCTTGTGAGCAGGGAAATAGTAGCTAAGTAGCAGACTATATAACATCCCTTAGAGACAGCATAATAATGAGATCAGGCTGATAAGGATCCTCTGAAAGAGAACAGGTATACATTAACCTTTGTGAATAACAAACCTAGTGAACTTAATTTCTTTGACCTCTAAAACAATTTTCAGAGTCACGAAAAGTTAATCAGAACATAAAAGCTCTTCATCAAATGTTCTCTGTTGAAATCAGCATTGGGTTTGTGTACTTGGACTGCTGTGCAGCCCTGAAAAGACACATTAGAAGTGGTTTAATCCGATTGTACTTTGGCTTTAGCTTAGTTTGTCAATCTAGCAGTGCAAGTCAAACAGCTTTCACTCAGGGATTTTCACTGCTTCGCCTGGATAAATTCATTAGCAAGGCATAAAGAAACTGAGTCTGAGGGACTTTGGGAGCCATGGAGATCTTCCTGACGGAGCCAGAGCCTGGAGGTAAGTAATAGCCAGTTCTCAGTGTAACACAGCACTACAAAGAGAATGCTGTGAAGCTTGACTGGGCAGTGTATTCATTGAGTCTGGATACCCACACTCAGAGAAAGAGGTAAGCAGTAGTAAAGCCATCATTTTGTGCCAACAGGGACACTCTCCCCACCCTCCCCAACCCCCCTTTCCTCACCTTCCTCAGTATGTTCCACATGGCTTCATCTATCATTTGTCAGAAAAAATATCAAACTACTTTAGCTTCAATAAAGTGTTGACTTGGCCAGAAAACAATGTTATGGCACACCTAGACCAAAACAAAAGTCTGGAATTCCCAGGGTTATCACTGCTACTGATTCACAGACTTCATGGGAAAGCACAGGCAGTCCCAGAGCTGAAGGCCCTGGGCTCAAGGGTGCTGAGTACATGTCCAAGGATCCCTGGTCCCTTGTGGTTTTGGCTGCTAAGGCTCAGTCTGTCCTGAAGAAGAGCCTGGCCTATCCAGCCTGTCCCAGGGTAACCATCTGGGCTGCCTTCTGTAGTCAGAAAGAGGCCCTGTATCCCATCTATCACAGTGCTGTTATGTACCCCTGACAGCAAAGAGACAGTTTGAACAAGAGATTTAGGGTTTTGGCAGGAAAAGTCAGTGAAAAGATCACCTTGCGACCCCTCTAAGGTTGTATCCTTGCATGGCACCATTAATTGCATCAGTACTCCAGCCTGTGCAGCACAGCACTATCCACAGGTGATGGTGAGAAGGAGTGCCAAGCAATTCATGGCCTCAGGAATCTTCTCTCACTTTCCACACACCTGGAAATGAGGTGAGACATTGCAGTTCAGATGTCAGCATGCCTTTGTAGGGAACTTTTTAATCTTTAGGTAGTGGGAGTAGACAGCAATCCCTGGCTTTCTTCATGGCAAAGCACTTAGTCCTGTATTATTCCCTCTTTGAAATGGGGACAGTAATGCTTGGTCATCTCCCAGTAGTGTTATGGGAGTAGATAGCACATCTTGAAGTCTATCTGTGCCCTGTATGAGGGAGACCATGCACGACCTGCAGACAGACAGTATTTTCTGTCCCTGGAAATGGCAGTTTATCTCTTGCTGCTATTTCACACACACCTTAATCTGTGCTTGGTTGGCTATGACATAAAGCACAACTGGACAGTTTAGACATATAGGAGTATTATTATGAAATTTAAATTACAAAGATAGAAAACATCAAAAGATCAGGGAGAGAATTTAACATTTTTGATCAGCCTTTCTTCTGCATTTTCTTACTATTAATTTTAAACCAGAAGTGTTTCTTTCCTCCTATAGTAATCACCCATCTCCAAGAAGTGAAAATACTCTTGCAAAACTAATAAACTAGATTCTATTTGCAAAGATGCTTATTTATGCACTTGGCACTTCAGGGTGCTTAGAGGGTAATCTCAAACTGTGAGCTCTGCACTGTGTAAATTTAGAAGCGATTTTTCTAAATGTCAAGTATTTATTACATGAAAAAAACATTTAGAGTGTAGAGCAGGTCCCCAGTGATATACAGTGCATTTGGGGAATGGCTTCTTGGATGAACAGAAATAATATTTGAGAGATGAAAAGCAAATCCTCTATTTGAAATTGCCTTGTGTGCATGGAAAGGAGCTTGAACAAAGGTAGAAGACCAGTTCAGTACTTTGTTTTGTCTCATGCATAAAATAAACCTTTATAACCTTTATATCCATCTGTCTTTTCTCATCTTGCAGCACTTCTACCACCTCTGCTTCTCCTTCTTACCCTCATAGCAGCTCCAGCAGGCTCCATTCAGACCACAGAATGCAGAATTTATTCATGTAGGATTTTACCCACATAATGCCTTACCTTAATGTCAACATATCTCTAAGTATGAAGCAGTAAAGTGCAACTCTCCAACTGGAGGCTGATGATATGGAATAAAAGGGACATTGATCTGTTGTGAGAAGCCTGTGATGACTGAGAACCATCAGAAGCAAGGGAAGGAACAATTGAAGGTGGCCACAACATCAGCCAGCTCCCTCAGCACTCAGTGGTACATCTTCTTGGGGCTCAGGGGTTTTTGTTTGTCCAGTTTGTTTACGTGTTCTCTGACCTGATTCTCTTCTCTTGTGTATTTATGGAAGCTTTTCTTGTTGCCATTGACATTCCTTGCCAGAGTCAGCTCTGAATAGGCTCTTTCCTAACCATGCCTGTTTGCTCAGGTGTCTCTACATTTATCACAGGTTGCCTGACCCTAATTCTACTTTTTGCACACTTCATTTTGAGGTCTGAGTTTTTCCAGAAACTCCTTTACAATCCACACAGGCCCCTTGATATTTTTGCTTGACTTCCTATTCTTTAGGATGGATTGTTCTTAAGCATAAGGAAGGTGATTGTTGAATATCAACCAGCTTTCTTGGACCCCTCTTCCCTTTAGACTTCTATCCCATGGAACTCTGTCAAGCGGATCCCAGAAGTGACCAAAGTCTTCTCTCCTAAAGGCCAGGGTTGGGATCTTGGTCTTTGCCCTGCTGTCTCCTCTCAGGATATTTAATGTCACCATCTCTTGGTCACTGCAGTCAAGGCTGCCTTTGACTCTCACATCCTCAGGAGCCTTTCCTCCTTTTTAGGTGTGAGGTCCAACAGGACACCTCTCCCTGCTGCCTCCTCTGTCACTTGGGTCTGGATGTTTTCATCAGTTCTCTCCAGGAACCTCCAAAGTTCTGCTCTTCCTCCTCCAGATATTGGTACGGTTAAAGTCTGCTGTGAGGACCAGAGCCAGAGAATGGGAGGCTGTGAAAGGCCTCATGTACTTGTTCTTCTGGATCAGAGTGGACACCCTCTGCATCAGGCACCTCCTTCCCTATAGAGGTACCTGGTACCTTGGGCTGGGGCTGCTCCATCTGTCATTCCACAGCAGCCTGCTCTGTTCCCTGGCTGGGGGAGGTGGGACTGATGGTTAAGTCATTCCCTGTCAGCCCATGCGGGGAGCATCTGCAGTGCTTGTTCATCTGACAACAATAAATCAAGGTCTGTGGACAGATATCCTATGTTTTATTAGTCCATTTAATAGAGTTGGGGGGAAATGACAAACTTTCATCTGAAAGCTTTTCTTCATGTCTCAAAGAGATGCTGTGAAGTTCAAAGCAATTGCTCCAAATTCAGTTAGGTATATAGGTGCTCTACTACCTACAGAGGAAAAGGCAGCTAGAGAATTATGGGTTAAAGAAGAGAAAAGTTAAAATTATATCTTGCAAAGAACAGAGAGAGAGAGGTGATTTACAGCCTGTGAGCAAAGTGGAGAGGTTAATGGTGAAAAGGATATAGCAGTTGCATCACACACACACACACACACACACACACACACACACACACACACACACACACACACAAAACAGCAAACAAACAAAAAACCCGCAACAAACCATAGAAGCAAAAAAAGAGAAAATGATTAGACATACAAAAAAAATGCTGATTAGACATAAAGATATTTTTTGAGACACTTTATGTCCTGGTTTCATGTGGGAATAGAGTTAATTTTCTCCCAGTACCTGGTACAGTACAGTGTTTTGGATTCAGGATGAGAATAATGTTGATAACACACTGATGTTTTGGTTGTTGCTGAGCAGTGCTTGCACTGAGCCAAGGACTTTTCAGTGTCTCATGCTCTGAAAGTAGAGAAGATAGCTGGGGCAGAGAACAGTCAGGACAACTGATGAAACTGGCCAAAGGGATATTCCACACCATAGAACTTCATGCTCAGGATAGAAACTGGGGGGAGTTGACCTAGAGAGGCTGAGCTCAAGTCGGGGCGGGCTGGGCATCAGACAGTGGGTGGTGAGAAATTTTATTGTCCATCACCTTTTTCTCCTGGGTTTTATTCTTCTCTCTTTTTCTTTTTGTAATCTTCCTTTTCATTGTTATTATTATTATTAGTGGTAGTAATCTTTTATACATTATCTAAATTATTAAATTGTTCTTATCTCAACCCCTGGGTTTTATCTGATTCTTCTCCCCATCCCACCAGGGGTGAAGGGGCAGGGAGAAAGCAAGTGGCTGTGTGGCACTTAGTTACCAGCTGAGGTTAAACCATGATACCATATTAAACATAGAACTGCCCACTGTAGTGCTGAAAAGCCTTCAAGAAAGAGGAAGAGGAAAAGGAAAAAACTCACAGAAAACACCACCCAAACTTAAAAGGACAGTGAAAGGAACTACTAGACTTTGACAGAAATCATGCCCAAATAGGAAACCCTGGAAAATTTGGAATTGAAAACTAGATCTCTAATGATATGGATCAAATACTTGTTCAAGTGGCAAGCTGCTAATAAAAAAACACTTTCAGGCACATCCAAACCATGATGTCTGCCAGAAATTCAGTGCAGCTTCAAGTGAGATAGTCAAGAAGTACAAGGATTACTCAGCAAAAATAAGGAAAAAACTTAGATGAATGCAGCTCATTAAGGAAAAGGTGAAGGAGCCTCCTGAGACAGATGAAGAACAATCTCAAACTGAAAAGGTTTTGAAACAAATCAATACATTGACAGGTAAGAAGAAGGCAGGATTGCAACCATCAAGCAGCTCTGCAGCAACTCAGCATGAAGGCATCTGGTGTCAGAGGAACAGGCAATGGTCAGTATAACTCTGGTCTCTCAAAAAGAGGCTCCAGGGTGATGCTGAAACATACAGAGCAATAATGCTAATGTTTTTACCTGGCAAGATCAGGAGGAACTGTGAGAGCAACTGTACTGGGTAGGATTCCTCATGCATTTTTTCCTGGGGAATTCATACCTCATAGACATGGTGGAAACATCTGCAGGATTGTACAAGCTTTGTGTGCAAGGGTGGTGCAGGTGGAAGATTTTGTCAAAAACTTTTGCATAATATTAATTTCAGATTTCAAAGAGATACAAAGACCATGTTCTCCCAGTTTTAAGCTAGAAGGCAGGAAATGACAGAAATGATGGAAAGCCTTCACTGTGGAAGGAAGCTGTCAGTGAGTTACCACAAGTATTTGTACATTGGTCTTCACCATTCAGTACATTCCCCAGGGATGTAGCCAAGGCTGTCTGGCAGGTTGGCAAAAGAAAAAAGGGCAATCAGTATTAATGCTGAGCTCAAAATGCAGAAGGGTATTGTGTTCCTGGATAACTGGGTGATCAAATGGGGAATGAAAATTTAATGTCAATGACGGCAAAGTAGGGGGAAAAAATAACTCATAGCTATTAGTCCTTAGCAAATAGATCTTTGAGTCACTTTGGATAACTTTCTGAAAATATCAGCCCAGTACTGAGCAGTGATCAAAAGGTAGCTAGGATATTTTTACTTACTTTGAGCACAAAACAGGAGTTCTCATTATGTCACTCTGTGTTGCCCCAATGCACATGTTTTGAAGATCACATGTTCTTAGTCACCTTGTTTTAAATAGATCACAGCAGAACTAGAATGAGGAGTAGATTGATGAGGATTATTAGGGTTACAGGATGACTCCTGATGGGAAGGGACTACAGATGTTGAAACATGCAGATGTGCTGGAGGAGAGCGAGTAGAGAATCATAAACTCATAGAATGTTTTGGGTTGGAAGGGACCTTAAAAGACCATCTATTTCCAACCTCCCTGCTGTGGGTAGGGACACTTTCACTACACCAGGTGCTCAAAGCCCCATCCCACCTGTCCTTGAACACTTCCAGGGAAGTGAAGTCTGTCAAATGAGGGATAACATGGAGGGGGTTGAGTGCAGGATGATTATTTACCGGGTTTCATAACACAAGATCTCCTGGAAAGTCAACAAAATTATCAGAAAAAAAGGATAAAATAATCAAAAGGAACTGTTCTTCTCTGGTATACTATCATATTATGAAATACACTATGTTAGAAACTAAAAATATAAAACTGCTCAAATCAAGTCAGAAAACTTCATCAATGGTCTGGATAAAGCCATTGGCTCAAAAAGCTGAATTTCTCTTTGTCTGAAAATAAAGGCTTTTACAGAGATTGGAGCCCTGTTTTTTATGCCCTTTTTCCCAGCAAGCTCTGTAGGAGGCCAGGCAGATCACTGGCCTGACCAAAATGGCTTTTCATATGTTGTTGTAGAGCTCTGGCCTTTAGCTCCTGCCCCCATCTGCCAGGCCACCACTTTCTATGGATCCTTTTCATGACTAGTCAGTATAATTTCATATGATGAAGCTAAGTCTTCTGGAAGAGGTGATCCTTCCCTTCTGCACAGCCCTGGTGAGACCCCTCTGCAGTGCCATGTCCAGTTCTGGGCTCCCCAGTACAAGAGAGAGCTTTTTCATTTTGAGGGTAACTGAATACTGAATAGGATTTGGCCACGATAGAAACATACCCTACCAATGCAAGAATTTCCCACTCCAGACCTCTTCTAGATCACAGTCCAGTATTTTTTAGCCTAAAGGATCAGGGAAAGTACTTTGTGTGGTACAGAAACACATTTCCATAACTGTAGTACACTAAGAGCTGAGAGGAAAAGTCAGGGGCAACCAACCTGTCATGCACTCCATCATCAAAGGAGAACTGCTGGAGCAGAAAGTATAATTACAATTACCATCTCCAGTCTGCAAAATAAACTTTAAAAATATGATTGCAATGGTTTACAGTAGGTGGGAGCCAAGGTATGTTTGCAGTATTTAAACAATAGCTAGAGAGAGGAGTGGAAACCTGGTCTGCACATGGAGTGCTTCAGACAGCAAAACCTCCCCGTATTACTCACTTTTCCATGTATTTTAAAGCTGGTTGTATAAAAGGGCACAGATCTTCTAGCTCATACATTTCTTGGACACCCACAAGGTCTATAAGGTGTCTTATGTTGGGAGATCTGGGCTTCAAATCCTCCCCTTAATTTGGAAAATACAGGCTTCGAATCTGTGTCATTCTCAGATCTTGTACATGGCCTCCACCTCACTGCCAGGTACAGAGACAAACATCCCCATCTGAATTTCTGCAAGATTCTTGACCAGGGGTCAAGGGTCTGGCCCAGATGGAGTTCACTATCTTCACAGCAGCCCCTGAGGTGCTGTGCTTTGGATGTGTGACTAAAGCAGTGTTGGTGGTGCACTGTTGCTGAACAGTGCTTGCAAGGCATCAAGGCTTTCTCTTTGTTTCCCACTCTGACCCATCAACTGGTCTGGCTGAGGATGGGAAACACACTGGGAGGGGACACAGCTGGGAAAAATAACCTGAATTGCCCAACAGGATATCCCATACCACACAATGTCATGTTCAGTCAGCTCAGTCATCAGCAGTAAAGACTGAGGTAAAGGAAGAAGAAGGCTTCCAAGGTGGTCATTGTTTGGAGACTAGCTGGGCTTCTATCTGGCTGTGGGGCATAGTGTGTGATTGACTTTATTTTTCTGGAGTTTTCCCCTGCTTTTTTCTTCACCTACTAAACTGCTTTTATCTCCACTCACTAATTTTCTTACTCTTTGTTTTCCTTTTTTGTCCCCATCCCACTGGCAGTGACAAGGACAACCAAGCATTTCTGTAGGTGCTTGGCTGCTGGCCGAGTTCAACCCACCACTCTTCTCCATCCTGAAAATGTATTTATATGCTGTCTGTCAAGTCTGAGACATCTTCCTGTCTCCTGACAGCAGCAGAGAGGAACTGCAGGACAGTTCTAGGAGAAAGCAGAGTCTCTCCCTCTGCAGCCATACCATCCACCCTGCATCATCCCCTGCAGGCCAGGATCCTCCAGCCAGGAGAAAGGCTCCGTGCAGGCTGTCTCTGCCTTGCAGTTCACATCACCCACCACAGGGAGACAGCTGCAATACATCTCTGGAAAAGAAACCATCTCCGGAAAAGAAACGGGCCCAAAATGTCAGGGTGAGGCATTTGGAGGGAAACAGTGACACACCAGAGATGTGGCTGCTGTGGACTTGCCCTTTCCTGAAGCAGTTTGGTTGCTTTTGATGGAAGCCCACAAACAACTCTTCCCTCTGGGCAGCTCGTGGGTCTCGGGAATGGCCTTGGACAGGGTTGGGAGGGAGCCTGTTAGCCAGAGCATTGCTGCTGTTGGTGCAGAAGGAGGGAATGTGGAATGAAGGATGTGATATGCTGAGGGCAGGAGAAGAGTCTTATAGCTAAGGTGACTCTACACTGTTGGAGAAACAGATTTTTCTGTTTGTGCTGTACCTTTCCTGGCTGAAGCTGAGAATTTCACTTGACCTGTTCTTTACATTTGTACCCCATAATGTGTGAGCTTCATTTTGTGGGGACTTAATCTGAAATATAGACTGGGAAACTACCTGGACCTGAAATCAGTAAGTACCTTAAAAGTACACAGTGCTAAACACCCTCCCAGTGGACCCCTGAGGTTGGCTTCCACTTCTGAGCTTGACTGCTGTGCCCCATAGCCCCACATTTCAGTCAGGGCTGACAATACCCCACCTCTTGCAGTTGTGTTGCAAAGGACCATGCAGAACAGCAGAGGGTACTCTAGAGGAAATTAAAAATTCAGACTCTTTAAACCAGATAAACTGGGGAAACACGAATGCAGGAGACCTGAAATGTTCCAGCAGTGAGTAGTAGTGATTCCTGAAGTGCTGTTGGGTGTGTGCACTCACTAAGACAAGGTCCATGAACTTGCAGCTCAAATCCATAGGATTACACATGAGCATGAAGAGACCAAATGAAGACTGAAGATGTAATTTTATTTTGGCATTTCCTAGTTCTGCATGTGTGAATGCACTCAAGTAAGTGTCTCTTAGAGCAGTTCATTGTATGTAAATTACTTAAAAATTTTTGGTAATATCCAGGCTTCCCTTCCCCTGTGGAACGATTAAAATCTCCAGTACTTGTTAGGGCACCATCAAAATTCTCTATCCAGCCACTCAACTGTTCATCCTCTCCAAACATGGGAATTTATATCCTCTGGATGCCTTCCCTCCCAGCAGCTGGCACAAGCAAGCCTTGTCCAGAGCAGGACCCTCCCAACAGCAGGACATGTCCTCCACACAGCCCCGGGCCCTTGGGGACTGTCACCAACCGCCCTGGGATGGAGATGTCAGCCACAAGTGTCTCCATGCTCATCTCCACGGGTGCCTCAAGGTGACTGAGAATTTACAGGGTGTGTTTAATGGCAGACTGATGGGAAAACAGACCAGTCCCAAAGTGCCCAGTAACCCCCTGACACGCGGGACCTTGCCCCTGCAAACAGGGCTTTGGGTGAGGGCCCCGAAGGTGCTCGGAGCGCAGGGGCTGGGCCCGGGCTGCTGGGATTCGGCCCAGCCCCGTTGGGAAGTTTCACAACAGGCTGGGGTGAGTGGTTTCCTCTCAGCAGATCTCTGAAAGCTCCTCGGGTGTTTTTGTGGCTTTGCCCAGCCCCTGCCTGTCCATGGGCAGCACCCTGCAGCCTGAGGCCCGGCGAGGCCACCCCAGCAGCACTGAGGACGGCTTTCCGCCATGCTGCCAGCAGGCCTCACCCAAAGTGTCCTGGGCAATTTAACCTCACAGTTAAACACTCAGAGCCTCACAGCAGCCTTGTAGGTGTTTCCTCCATGCACTTAAAAAATACAGATGTTCCCACCCACCACAGCACGGCAGCAGTGAAAGCACCAGATTCATTTTCTGATAGCACAACTGAAAAGAGCTGCCACAGGGAGGGGAAGAGAGGAGGCCACAGCCTTTGGCTGGGACTGAACTGGGAGAGGAGAGGAGAGGAGAG
>VZRX01012673.1:565674-589018 GCA_013398075.1 Notiomystis cincta
GGGAGGGAGAAGGATATTTGCTGTATACTAAAGCAGACCATGATGGCAGAAGAACTGCATTTAGCTGCATGTTCCCAGAGGCTCGGAATATGGAGTCTCTGCTAACAGTTTCCTTGTTTTGCAAGATTATTATAAAAAAAATATAAAAAGAAACGAAAACAAGGTTCTGGCTAAATGAGGCAAAATAAGCTAAATATGAGGATCCTTAGTAATCTGGAGGATTAATATTGTTGACTGTGGGAACAGCTCACATATTTGGAGGCACTCACCAGGTCAGCCCACAGGAGCAGCTTCGTGGGGCTTGCTGGAGGGCAGGTCAAGTGCCCGGCCATCGGTGGGGACTGCCCCACTTGGTGCAGCTGCTGCCTGCAGTTATTAGAATGTGAAATACAGTTCTGAGGTCAGCTGCTGGCTCAGCACTAAGCAGCTTTCAGTAATTATATATGAGCATAAGGCTGGTGCCCCTAGATCAAACACTTGGAAGTTTACATAGCCACTGTCTACTCTCCTTTCCACCATGAGGGTGCTCTTGCACTCACAGAAGCATGGGTTTTTGGTGTTTCCTGCAGTCTTCTTATCCCCTTGGCAACTAAATTTATTTATTTTTATTTATTTTTCTATTTCTTCCCAGGACTGAGTGCTCTGCCACATGCTTCTCTGTATTCTGAGTAAGCCCCAAACACTGAAGAGCCAGGAATAACTCCTTTGCTGCAGTCAGTGCTTGATACAGGCACTTCTTTCATCTACTGAGTGAAGCAATCAAAGGCAACAGAAAGCACTGAGCCAGGTAGAGAGTGGCAGAGGGGAAGCAACATCTGAAAGACTATCACAACCTCCAGCAGTCAATGTGCATTTCAAAAAGCACACTGTGCTGTGGGTCTCTGCCCAGAGCCACCAAGGGTCCCCACTATCCCCTAGTGGAGCTGGCTGTCCTTGACCACACACTGCCAGATACCACCAACAGGACTCTCCCATTGATTTAGGGACAAAAAATTACATCTAGCATTGGCTCAACTTTTCAAATAACTAGATCCAGAGAAAGACTTAAGCAGTCTGCAACAGGCAGGACATCAGTCCCTTATTCCACTTGCCCTGAGAGGTTGTTGACACTTATGCCTATAAAGTGCTCGAAATGAAACATTACACATGCCCAGAGATGTCATTATCACAGAAAATACTTCCCATGAAAGCTCATTTGTGCTTTTTGTTATCAGTCTGTATGTTGAAAGGTAGTAGAAAACCTGGTGTCTGCAATCTGCAACATGAAAAAGGCCGGGTTCACTCTCAATTTCTAGGGAGACAATCCTACTCACCACATGGGGGACCAGGTTGAATCTGTCCTGCTTTGCTGAGGCAAAAGCTATGGCTGAGGTTTGGGTCCAAACACTCTCCTCAGAATCACTTTGGCACTTTTTGCATGAAGAAAGTCAGCAGAACAAATGCTGGACCAGCTGCAGGACTTTTCTCTTGGGAAGCACATAAAGCACCAAGCTGGACACGATATATCCCAGCCTAATGGATGTACATGTACCATCAGCCCATGTTTGGTGTAACAGCAAAGAGAAAACTCCCCCTGGCCTGATGGGAAGTGGGAGGCTGAAGTCTTCTTTGAACACTTACTCGAGAAAAGTGGGGTAATAACAGCACCATGCCTTGTTAGAAAATGTAGGTGCTTTTCTGCTGTGAAGAACAGCTTCAGCTGGTGGCTCAAAGATGTAAACTGCTCTCAAGCCTAGGCCCTACCTTCAGGCTGCAGGATGCCTCTGTGTTGGAGCTGCAGACAGTTTCAGCACACCTCAGGCACTGTCCACCTCCCTCTTTGGTATCCTGGCTGCAGGACATATCCTGGTGCTGCCAGCAGCTGGGATGAGAAAAGCAGATTCCTACTGCTTCCACACCTCCTCCAGTGCCTGCACTACATCCAGTTAGGCACAGGCTTGAGCAAAGAATAAGGATGGAAAAGGAGTAAATTGTTTTCATCCCTATCAGATGGAGGTAAGTTTTTCTTACAGCTCAGGTCCCAAGTGCTAGTGGGAATGTCTGAACAACATGGAAGTACCCTGAATGCTATTCATATTAATTGAAAAATTTCAGTTTGCAGTTACTCATTCTCAAAGATTTGTACCTCAGTAAAAGCTTACAGGAAGCAGACTTTACAGAAGTGATGCAGAACACAGTAGCTGCTTTCATGGGGCCCTGCTTTGGGTCTTTATTGTGTTTGAGAAGTATGTTGCTCTGTATAAGAAAAGGGAAGTGTTCAGGGAGGACTTCAACTTCCAGTACTGTCTCCTGGAAAACTATGGCAAGGCAGAGGGGAACTTTCTTGTTCCCACTGGGCTGCACTTGCACTGATACTCAGCAGAGAATATTAGGCATGGTGGCTCTTTTTTTAAATGTCAATAAAAAAGCAAGTTAGTCCCTCCTAACCCCCACTCCAGCCAAAGCCTTCATTTAGTTTCTGTAATACCAACAAGCCTTTGGGAACTAGCTTTTCCTGGAAAAATAAGTTAATGCACCCAAGTCAGCTGTTAACTTTGCAAGGTGCTGTCTGAGATAAGGGCTCACATGAACTATTTCTCTGCTGCATAACTACTATGTTTTATAAAGCCAAGTTTTAAGGTACTTCAGGCATTCTGACATTTAGTAACTGCATTAACTAGTATATGGAAGCAAGATTAATTTTTATTAGCTTGAAGTATCATATTTTATTCAAGTGATAAGAAATATCATAATACATTATGCATCTGCCAGTTATAATCCATTTTAATTGGTTCCAAAACCTAAGCAGTAAATGAGTAAGACAGTTTATCTAGTTAAACTGAAAAAAACAGCATTCCACACAGCCAGTACTAGAGATGTCAACCGTATAATAATTCCAGCATTATGTTGTTATGGCTTTCCAGAAAGTCATGAAGTTAACAAAGTAGAACACATCAAGAGCCATTTTCCAAAGATTTATTGAAGTAGCGACAGGTTGCTCATACTGTGCTGGAAAAAGCAGTTTTATTGAATTCAGATACTTAAAAACAGTATTGCAGCACAAGATATTGCTATTTGTAAACTAGACTCCATTGTAAACTCTAATCCTTCAGGGAGAGTCAGTTTGCAAGATCTAAGACTATTTCCTAGCATAATCATCTTGCGCTCATGGAAAAACTGCAGAAAGGCACTTGAAAGCTGTTTCTTCCTTTAAGACATGGACTGTTTCAATCTTGCTGGTAAGAATTTCTCCTTTAGTAAGTATGCATCTTCACTTCAGCTTTACTCCAAGTCATCATGATGCTGGGAAGTTTCATTAATAACCTAATGAAAAACAGAAACACTTGCATTAAGCTTTAGTAGGAAGATTGTGGTGGGTTTTTTAAGAGTTAGAAGTGGAACATTCACTTCCAAAATGTGAACAAGAGGGTTTCAGCTCTCACTTATGAGAAATTCCAGGTTGTAAATAGCATACAGAAACCATTCAAGTTTTATTTACTTACACCAACAACAGCATCTTATGATAAGCAAGTAAGGTACCTCTGTTTACTGCCACGTTTTCCTAAGGAAATCTTTTGAGAACTTGCTAACTCAGCTGAACTTAAATACTCAGTACACAGGTAACAGTCACCAACTTAGGCTTTACTTTTAGATGAATTTTGGGTTTTTTTCCAGAGAATCCTGTTTGCTAAACCTGTATGTTCAGTCACACAGCTTGGAGTGCCAGTTGCTGTTCTACTCAATACTTACTACCACATAAAAGCTGCAGTAAGCAGTAGGCAAACTTAAGAATTTAAGGTAACCAGCTGTGATAGAAATAAAATTAAAGTTACCACCAACCTGTCCATCTCTAGTTTCGACGGTCTTAATTAGAAGTGTTCTCTTTGAGTGAGTGTCAACCATTGGCTGAGACTCAATGTTGGTTTCTGCAGAAGAAGATGTATTATTACCAATAGTCTAGATGAAGTGCCTCCTCAAAGAAATGAGGTGTAACAGATTTTAGTGTCTACTTTCAGAATCCCAATTTAGTATACAAAGAAGTCTCCAGCTCTGAATAAGCCAGGTCTTCTACATCTTCTCTCCATGCCCCTTAAAGCACTTTCAGCAGGTATCCAAACTCATTACTTGCTATGTACCAATATTTAAAAATATGTGTCCAGGAACAAAAGAGCTGCTACTATCCAAGGTTAAGTAATTGCAAATACTGTAGTTAGAGCCAAGAAGAGTATTCACAACCAACCACACTTATACAAGTTCAACAACCAGCATAAAAGGAACTATCCAGAACCCTCATGCTAATGATGCATAACTGCCCAAACTGAAGCAGCAGAAACAGCTTACCTCTCAGGTTCAAAGCAGCAAAGGTTGGAATAGGCATGTTAATCCTGAAGGAAAAAAGGAATGGATAAAATCAGACATGAGTATAAAGTATCTTCTAGTAATTACTGGGTTTAGACAAGTGTCTGCATGTGATTACCTGCTCTCTTCACCCTCCAGCAGTTTTCTGTAGGTGGCAATCTCAATATCAAGAGCCATCTTTACATTCAGCAGGTCCTGGTACTCGCGGAGATGGCGAGCCATTTCTTCCTTCATGTTCTGGATCTCGTCCTGCAGACGGCCAATAGTGTCTTGGTAGTTAGCAGCTTCAACAGCAAAATTCTCCTCCATCTCACGCATCTGGCGCTCCAGGGACTCGTTCTGGAAGAGAACAGTGAAATCAAGCGCTGCTGCAGTTCAGTTACTCTTCCCTGCCCTCCAGACCCTTCACATTTTAAAAAAGGAAAGTTATGTTACATTAGCATCCTTTCTGAAAATGCTCAGACATGTCCCAAATTTGTCACCTCCTCATCTTCCCTTTGCAAAGCCAAGGAGGGTTATTCTGCTGCGTGATCTGAGGTGTGCCACCTATCTGTTCTACCAGGTGGCAAAGCCATTCTTTACAACACATGCAGTTCAAGCCAGGATGCAGGCAGTCCTTAGTAGAGGAGATTTGCAGGTGTGCTAACACAGTTACAACCATTTCAAGCCTGTCTTTAAGGCAGTCACACTCTAGGAACAGCAAAATTTGCACCTTTCGCTGCTCCTCCAGTTTTTTATTTATAACTTTACCTGACAGACAAGGCATAAACACTTTCAGGAAGTGCTAAATAAACAGTGAATATTATAGCAAGAGAATAAACTCATTGTTTACAGCTTAAACAAGGCTAGTTCAGTGTATCAATGTAGCCAGTGCACTGTTGTGCACACACACAAACTGAGCCCACAGCATCCTTTTCAAAAGTACTAACATGCTGCTGAATTGCATGGCAGGTCACCTACACTCACATCCAAATTAACAACTGAACTGCAGTGCAGTGCTTAAAGCTGCAATAAAGGAGACCAACTCCTGTCTTCCACTTACGCTTCCCTTCAGAGCATCGACTTCGCAGGTGAGAGACTGGATCTGTCTGCGGTACTCGTTGGCCTCCTGCTTGGCCTGGCGCAGGGCGTCGTTGTTCCTGTTAGCAGCTTCGGAGAGATCTGCAAACTGCAAAACCCGGTCTGCTTAGCACAACACTTCAACACAGATGGTCAAACACACTGAGTTGCTGAGGGCAACTGAAGGTATTACAAGGGTTAGCACCTGAAATGCTTAAATGTTAGTATTACTCTTAAAGTGCCTCTCTAGTTCTAAATGTTATATAAGAATTTTTAGCAAACTTTCATACTTGTTTCCCCACCCTGTACATTTCCCATCTTTTCACCATTTTTTCCACTCTTTTCTCCAGTACCTCATCCAACATCTGCTTTCAGGTACAAGCACAGGAAAGACTCCCAGTGTGCAGCTATAACTTTGATGCTGTAGTTATGGCACAAAATGTTTTCAGTTGCACCCTTCCCAGACTAGGATTTAAAAAAACACTTTGTGTCCTGGTTATGTTCATGTCCATTTGTGAGACAGAGGGAACAACAAGTGCCACAGCAAAGCTGTTAAACAGCATTAGTTCCAGTGCCTGATGCATTTTACTTACTTTGGACTTGTACCACTCTTCAGCTTCCTGAAGATTCTTAGCAGCAACGCTTTCATACTGTTGGCGAACGTCACGCAGGGCAGCAGTAAGGTCAGGCTTAGAAACATCCATGTCAATTTGGATGTGCTGTTCCTGGAGTTGGGCCTGCAATTCTCGGATTTCCTTAGGGAGAAGCAGACACTCAACATTATTGCACACAAGCACACAGATCATACACAGGTGGGGACTCTGGGACAGAACCAGCAAAGAGCTTCCTTGCTAGACAGTCTGCATCTAAGCACAGACCTCATTTCTCAGCTTACCTCATCATGAAGCTTCTTCAAGAAGACAATCTCCTCTTGCAGGGACTCAACTTTGCGCTCAAGATCAAGACGTGCCAGAGAAGCATTGTCAACATCCTGACCAGAGAGAAGAATGATTCATAATCTTACAAAACTGATGTAGAGAAGTCTCTTACAGCAAGTTCAGCAGCACACAGACTGATGCTACATCTGAGCTTTTTGGAAAGACAATAGGAAATCAAAAGCTGTAAAAAACCTTTTTGCCATCTCCTACCTTAGCCTTAAACAATTGCATGCACCTTTATTGTGAATTTGCAAAATACACCACATATGTTGATTATATCACCTTTGCTGACACGCTGCTAAGCATAATCAAGAGCACACAGATCACAGTGGGTGTAAATCCTTCAAGTACTTGAGTCACAAGCCAGCAATAAGTGCTTCTAGCTCGACTACACTGATAAAGAGCTAGTCTTGCAATTTGCAAACTTCCACTCTTTTCAGTGGGGCTTAAAAGTGCAACACGTCTTCATGCCTGTCAGTGGGCTTAACTTATGGACTCCTTGGTGACCAAGCACAGAGCCCTTGAGTCCACAGATCACAATTTTAAAGCATACTTGTAAATTTGATGAGGTACATATAGGAACTGCAGCATTCACTTCATACAGGTCAACAGATCTCCCTTGAGAAAAAGAAGGTATGAGCATAAGCATAAACACAAACTGAGCTACTCATCACTGCCTACACCCTCACGGCTGCTGGCAAAGACTCCACCTTTTGCTGGACCGAGATAGTCTTAATCAACAGCAAAAATTCATTTAGAGCATAACAGAAGACACGTCATGAATGCTACAAGGAAGCAACTTGAATTAGTTCAAAAACATAAGACTAAACATTGATTGGCAACTTCTTACATTTTGAATGTGTAGGAGCCTTAGTTTGCAAAGGGGAAGACTGTTCCTTTCACACCAGTTACATACACAGCCACATGCTTGTGCTCACAGGGTATTAACATATCAGGTTCTCACAGCTTACTCCAAAGCTATTTTGGATTGCCCAAAGCATAAGCATTCCTAATCAGCAGCTCTCTTTATTATGGCACCTTGAAATAAGGAGTGTTTTCTTTAGACTACTAGAAAGCCTTTCCTTGGATCACTCCTACTCTGGGGTAAGGTCCTTGCTCCAGAAGAATTATTCTGTTTACTTTATCCAGCAAAATACCCCTTTCATGCGTCATTCCATAACTTTTCTATCAATTCCAGTTTTACACCCACAGTTCCTATCAGCTCTGTTTTTCAGTTCAGGGAAAGAATTTCCTAATTAATTTGTTCTCCTCCCCTCAAAATCTCTCAAGATCATTCTGGCAGAAAATTACATGGCCATGACCCAACATGTTTACATAATTGGCCAGACATCCAAAGATTTTCTAGAGGATTTTACAGAAATCTTCACCCTGAAGGCTATTAATTTTTTTATAACAACTGAATAGCTACGGTATTTTTGGACCTTATAATAAACTGAAAGCAATTTAAACTGAAGACACTTATAATATGTGGTATGTACTTTATTATATGCTATCATTTATGTATTCCCTATCATTAAGATTCAGTGTTTGAGCAGTTCCCAGAGGTATGGAGAACCACATAAATGAACAGGCTACTTGTTGCCTGAACAAACAAGTACAAGCCATAGATACATGCAGCTGGAGTATGCACTGATTTTATCCTAGGAGACTCCTCAAAGGAAGCCACAGTTTGCAGGATTGAGCATCCATGTTTACTTCAGACAAACTTCCTGTAAGCCAGGACCTGACCTGTTAGGCTTGTCACAGGTTCAGGACCTATTCCTTGCTGCTAGACTAGCTGGCAAAGCTGCAGTGACTTTCTCACTAACTGTGATGCTTGTCCTGCCCCAAAGAAAAGTCCTCACTGAACCTTCACATACACTTCATGCAGTACATGCCTCAGCACCTGAGCAAAATCACATCTTTGCCCAGAAGAAATAAATTAAAATTCAGTACATATGAGCTGAACAGTCTCTGAAACAGGCAGCTTTTGGAAATAAAAGCTTAAGTTCAAATATTCGTTCTTTATTTTAAAATACTGAAGTACACAACTGCTCCATCAAGTAAAAAGTAGCTTTGATGATACATCGTAACAGCAAAGTACCTGGTGAAATGTTCCAAATCTATTCAATTGAACAACTTTCCAGTGGAAAAAAATATAATTATTTAATAAAAAGCTGTGCATGTTTTAAAAATGGGAAGCATAACAGGATATTTCAGCTTCAGTGTTCTATGAATTTAACTTCACTTTCAGAAGAACAAAACTTACAGTGAAACAGATTTAGGTTTCGAAACCTGCCTGTTAACTCCACCCTTGCCAGTAAGAAAAACATGAGGTATAACTGATGTTCAAATCAAGCACACCAGCATGCACTGGGTATGTCATGACTGGATTTAGTGTAGTTTCCACTGACAATGATTTGCCTTTCTTATGCAGAAGGTACAGCTTAGGAGGTTAAATGGATCCAGACCTGACTGTCCTGCACATACACATCTGCTAGAGGCTGGGCTCCTGAGTGACCCCTTCCCAAAGTACAGGGAAGAGCTGGATCATGAGTGTGGGGTACGTGCACCAAGCCAAGCTCACTTAAAGCCTTCATAAGGTTCAATTGGTCTGAAATACAAACGTGCCTAAAGTGCACCAATTGAATATGAAAGATCATGTAAAAGCCAACCTTAAGTCAATTGATCCTTCAACTGAATTCAACAATGAATCAGAGCAGATGAGGATCTCTAAAACTTAAGTTAAATGCTCCTCCATAGAGCTTCACAGTTCATTAAATTGCCTTAGCACACAAAAAAACTCCAGAAGCTTCAATTAAGGCAGTATCTCAAACTGTTGTTTCAAACTTCTGTCCCCAGAACGCCAGTGGAGACCGAATTCCCAGGCTCTGAATGGGAGTAGGTGCTTCAGTTTCCCCACACTATCTCATGAACACACCTGCTCTCCTTCAAGGACTGTAAATATGCTGCAGTCAAAAGCCTTTCCCAGGGAAACGCTGACAATCAAGTGCTGATTTCCTGAATAGTGGCTTCTGTTAATGCCAATGAAGAGCTCTGGGACAAAGTCAGCCTGTATCCAGCTGCCCGGTGATAAGGGCACTCTGGAAGAATGCTAACAATGCTGTTGTACACCAGCAGTTTTAGGGAAGAGACCTTGTTTTGAGAAGGCACATTCCTAAATATCTCTTAGTCCAAGGCTTAATCTAAGTTGAAAGCTGATTTTGCACAAGTGAAAACTTGAGCTTAAGAATTTTCCAACACTGTTTGCACAGTTGTTTCTGGTTGTCATGTAGATTTTACTTTATCCTGTAACACCACAGCATCCTACAAAAAAACTCTAACATAACTTGTTTCCTAGGTTAACATCTTTGTTTTACAGAGGATGAAATTCCATGCTCTTAATGGACACCCAGAGGAGGCAGGCTCAATCCTGTGACCTCGCCCCAAGGAACATATTGTCTACTTCTTGTCAGCAGGCAACACCCACATGAAAAATCTTAAATTTGAAACTGTTGCCCAGTAATGCACTGACCAGTGATTCATCAAAAAGGAGTTCTGTTCTGTACAAAAATTGGCCGATAATAGACACATTTCGCTAGAAATATTCCCGCACCATTACACATTTAGTAAGAATGCAGCCCACTGCGCCCTCCCCTCCGACACAAAGGGATCTATTATTTCAATCTGCTGCCACCACACTTGCCATAATGCCTGTATCTGCATTCCACGGTGAATCCCATAGAAACCATTAATACCCTTCAGCCAAGCGAGCAGATGGCCCCCTTTCACTTTTATTGGATCGGAAAGTGATTCCACGTTGGGGCGTTTTTTGTAAAACGGGCTAGACTTGGATAAAGCAGGACAATAGTTTCCCTCCCCTCCCCTCAGACTGCAGCATCCCCTAAAGAAAACACGGAGAGCTTGCGTGAGAACTGACGGAACCTCTTTGTGCAAGGAAAGCAAACTCCTGCACTCCCACCCTCCGCCCTGGGCGCAGCCACCACCTCCTCGGGCCCCTCCCTCCTCCACCACCGCTAACCTGTCTGAAGGACTGCAGGGTGTTCTCGGCCTCCTCCCTCTGAAGCATCTCCTCTTGCAATCTGGAAGGGGCAAGACAGCGGTGAGGAGGCAGCGGGGCTCACCTAAATCCCCCCGCCCAGCCTCCCGCCCGCCCGGTACCCTCGGGATGCTCAAGGGCTGCCGCCGCGCCGGGGGACAGGGCGGGGGGAGGCAGCGGGAGGCGCCGGCAGCCCGGACCCGCGGCCCCACGGCACACTCACTTCTCCCGCAGCCGCATGATGTCGTCGGCGAGGTTGTCGCGCTCCACTTCCACGCGTGCCTTGTCGTTGGTGAGCTGGTCCACCTGTCGCCGCAGCTCCCGCATCTCCTCCTCGTAGAGGTCGCCCAGGCGGGACGTGCCCTTGCCCTTGAGCTGCTCCAGCTCGGCCAGCAAGATCTTGTTTTGCTGCTCCAGGAAGCGCACCTTGTCGATGTAGTTGGCGAAGCGGTCATTAAGCTCCTGCAGCTCAACCTTCTCGTTGGTGCGGTTCGCCTTGAACTCCGTGTTGATGGCATCGGCCAGGGAGAAGTCCACGGAGTCGTGGAGCCGCATGGGCGGCATGCTGCTCCGCAGCCGCACCGACGTCGTCTTGCTGGCGTACATGCCGCCGGGCGAGGCGGACACGTACCGGGCGCTGCTGGGCCGCAGGGCGCTGCCCAGCGAGTACCGGCTGCTGGACGTGATGTAGCGGGTGCCGGTGCTGGGGCGGCTGCCCCCGCCGAACATGCGGCGGTACGAGGAGTTTTTCGTGCTGATGCTCATAGCGACGGCGGCGCGGGCTTTGTAATCCGGGAGCGGAGCTGAGCGGGACGACCGGAGAGTGCAGCGAAGAAGGGCGGTGGCCGCGGCCAGGGCCCCTTCTTATGGGCGCCGCGAACCCGNGCCGAGGGCCGGCAGGTTTCCGCCGGGGCTGCGGGACGTGGCTGGGGCGGTGGCCCGCTCAGGGGGCTCAGGGCACGGCGCGCCCGGAGAGGGCGGCGGTCACGGCGGCGGCATCTTCGGCGTCGCGGAAATGGGCGCTGGGTTTCCCCCTTGCATCTCGTTGTCCCCCTCCGGAGTGAGCGCGGTGACTGCAAGAAGGGGTTGGCAAGTTTAATGTTATATCTCAGGCCTGGCAAAATACTCCGAATAACCTATTAAAACTCCTCTGTAGGTCTGATGCGTATATATCTATACTTTCTAAGAACCTTCCGTTCCTTTTTGAGCTTTCTGAAAGAGTAAGATCAGGGGGAAATGGTGCTAACTCTTCACAAAGGGCTGCCAAGTGTTTAAAATAAACAGCCAGAAAAAAAAAATATGCATTTTCTTTAGCTGTTTCCCATGATAGCAATCTCCGCTCCTATGCTTAGGACACAAACTTTACAGGCTAAATATGTTTTCCTTGTAGCTGGGTAAGCAGTTACATGCCTAAGGCTTAATTCTGCCATTATTGTAACAACGATCCAAAGAATAACTTAAGTTTTCTCGTGTGGACGGTACATTACTGAAATTGCTGCATCCAGGATCTTGCTCTTGGATAATAACTATGAATAGCAGCAGGCTTGATTTTTAACAAAGGTTTGTTTCTCCACTGTTAGACTTTTGCTATTAATTTTGGTAGACACATGGTCAGATTCTTAGGAGGGCACCTGGCAGAATGATAATTATTAATTAGCTATGATTTGCCAATGTGTGTAACATAAAAGGCCAGACAAAAACCCCAGTGTTTTAAGAGCAATTTTACTATCAAAATGGGAGTACCAGCAGTAGAAAAGAATAATTTAGGTAGTACAGGGCAATAGCAATGGTATAAAAATTAACAGAGAAAAACTTTGAGTAGCAGCAGACTGTTTCCAGCATGAATGCAGAGGTTGCTTAAGGAAGATGACAGAATCCCTGCCATTTAGATAACATAAATCTTGAGTGGCCAAAGCACGACTCATATTCTTAAATTCTGCACTGATGCATCAGGTAAGGGACATCTTTGCCATGAGAAGTGAGTGATACATTGTAGGGGTATTATCTGTAATGTATTACTTTTGCACGTAGGGGATAAAAAACTGTCATTGATTTTTGATTCTTTTTAGCTTGCAGTCCTGCAGAAAGAAATATCTTCACTGGAAGTTCTGATAAACCTGGACATGAACAGAGGGTAGAGAGAAAGGTAATCTTCACACCCCAATTCACAGCAGTCAACTATTGTACTTCAGGTAACGTACTTTACAAAGAAGAATGTGAACCTATGTATTTTATTAAAGATCTTGGGTTTTTGAAGGAAATTGTGCTTTGCTTTCATTCTGTTGGCAACCAGAAGTGCAGGAATGCAGTTTGTATCTAAATGTAGGTCCTCGAGGTTTTAATTTCTTTTGTTCAATGAAGCTTAGTCAAGCAAAGGAAGCTGACAAGGTTGAGCTACTGAAGTGCTTGCAGTATAAGTCCTGGGCTACAGCTCATTCCATTCACCCACTGAATAGGAGGCAGAGGTCACACAGCATTCCTGAGGCTAAGGGTTCCCGAAGTCCAGCCTGGACGCTGTTGTGCTGCCCAGCCCTCTCAGAGCTCTATTTAAGCCATCAAGTTTGAGCTGTAAGCCTTTGTGAGCCCTGGCACAGAAGTACATACTCGTTCTATGATTAGGCAAAAAGCAAAACAGCACATAAGCAACAGTCTCATGGATTAAAGATGCTTTACTCAGAAATACTGATAGCTTTAGCAGACCGTTGGTTTTTTAAAGGTTTTCCTAACAGAGCATAACTTACACTTCACAAAACTTTCAATGGCACATATATGCAAGAATCATCCTCATTCAGAAAGTGTTTTTCCCCTAAAATCCAAGGTATTTGTTTTAGTAAATATGACCCACCCACCTCATGTTTCAAGTGTAATTTCCGTATGTTTATGTCACTGCTGCCATATGTGCTCTTGGCCACCTGCCTCATTTCCGTGTCTCACTATGAAATGTTCAGATATTGTTGGCTGTTAGGGCTACAGTAAACCTTTTAAGTGCCTTTTGCTGGTTGGCACTTACACAGATGCATAAATGGAAGAAGCTGTAAGTTTCTTGCAAGCCGTAATAAATTAAACGCAGATTTGCATTGCAAACCCCAAAGGGGAATAAAACATCCCCTTGAAATGCAAAAAGATCTCCACTGTCCTCTTCAGAAAAGACTCTCTCTCAGTGCAGCCATAAAAATCACGGAGAGTGTACTTTGAATGGAAATGAAATCACAGTCATCTGTCTGTTTCCTGGAAAATGCTGTGGGACTCTCAGAGGTGGTGGCTGATGGAGATCCTGAAGAACATGAAGAACAGACAGCCAACAGCATCACTCAGCACCACGGTGGGGATTATTCATAAACTACTGGTTGTCATCTGTGCTGTTTACTGCAATTGGATTGCCCTTGCAATTCCAGTATGCAGTCATGCAGCTGCCTGGTCAGCCTGCAACATCACCCCTACAAAAGTAGATCAGAGGTAAGCCAATGGCACTCTTGAAAGAACAAACAGGTATTTTATCACAAGAGTTTCAGTTCACACTGAAATTTTCTTTTTAGCCTTTTTTATGTTTTGTTTTTTACTTTGTCTTCAGATAATTATGTATTGGTTTACTGCCAAGAACGAAATATGGAAGCAAGTCCTAGAAGTTTAGCAAAAAGACACCTGTATTGTGTGTAACTTTCATTAAAGGGGAAAATGGATATGCATAGAGAGAAGGTACAGGTGCCTGAATGGCTTTATATTGCATATCTGTTGTACTAAAAATGAAAAAGTCCATATAACAGAATTTCTGTTATTTCCTTGCAAAAATATCTGTTGGTCTGAAAACATCAATGAAAAGATGGCATTCACTTCTTTTTCTTTTTTTTTTTTATTTACCATTTAAACAGTAAGAAACTAGAGCACTTTAGTCCAAATATTGAACGTGCTTTCCAGTTATATAGACCTTGACTAAACAGATGTGAATGCTTTTGTTAATCAGATTTATGCCTTTTTTCTAAAGTTTCTGCTTCCAGGAGGTGTAGAAAGACACATAAAGATAAAATACCCATGATAAAACATCCTGTCATGCAAATACAATAATTTTTGTTGTCAGTACCATACAGCAGCCATAAGCCCTGGCATGCACAGGGCTGTGGAGGCTTTCCTTCATGCATCCCCTGCACCATGAATATGAAACAAACTCTGGGCAATAGGGACACACTTTGACATGAGGAATTAAAAGACCCTTAACACCCTGCAGACAAATGAACAGGAGGAACTCTGTAGTGCTCAGCCAGAGCAAGTGCTGTGGCCTGTCACTTCAGTGGTTGCTGTGACTTTCACTGTCTAAGAGCTCCTTCAGCCAGGGCCTGAAAACATGAAGACTGCTATGATTTTGAAAACAGAAAGGTCCCTTTTTCAAAAACAAACAAACAAAAAAAAAGGGATTCTGGCTCTAATCTCCCTTTAGCTGAGAGCCAAGCATAAGGAGGAGCCCTCAAGAAAGGCCAGTGCATCCAGGGAAGAGATGATTTTTCTGAACCCTGATAATCCACCTCCCTACAGTCTGACTAGGAGACTAGGAGAAGGTGATTTGGATTTCTGAATATCACCAGGCTGCAGAACATCTAAATGTTCCAGCACTGAAATCTCCCCTTGTGAGTAACTTCCTTGACTAATTTTGGTCTTAAGAAAGAAATTGGCAAATTCTTTTATGAAATTTATTTTTAAAATTATGTTGCCTATTGTCATTGCCAGTGTTGAAAAGCATATCAAATTGATATGACTAGCTGCTGATGTTTTCAAGTAAATGACTAGGCTCTATACTTAAAACTAACCAAATCTGTCTAAAATATTCTATTTTAATGTGTAATGAACTATATGAAACTGGCAGGGGTTTCATCATTAAGGAAGTGATTTGAACATGACTCGAGCCACCCAGTTGCACGATTTACATTTCCAAAGAATTATTATTGTCATGCATTACGTTCCTCTCTACTATGGTCTCTAATTGCCAGAATAGGAAGTTTTCTCTATCAAAATAGAATATTTCTGTACCAAATCAGGTGCTCATTTTCAAAGCCACTACAGCCTCTGTGCCCTGAGGTTGTCTTGAACACCATGCACACCTCTAGCAACATGAAGAGAGAAGAGAAGAGAAGAGAAGAGGTTTTTTAGCACTATCACAAGTATAGCAATTTATGTAATCCATTCCGTAAACAAACAAACAAAACAACCAAATCAAGAATGACAACCTCTCTCACTTCATTTAACAGCAACAGCACTGACTGCTAAATGGCAGCAATACAGTTAGCAATGACTGGCACATAAGGAACAAAGTTTTCCAAACTAAGAAGAGGTTTGACATGGTTTAAGGCTCAATGCTCAACCTGAAACTCTTTAAGTAGAACCAATTTTCAGAATACACAAAGTCTCTCAGTCTTGATTTTGGGTACCCCAAAATAGATAATTTGAAATTTTATCTCTCCATTATCCTTGTTTCATGAATTTTGTATATTGTCAAAGACCAAGAAATTGTTCAGGGATCATGATAGGCACCTTGTAAGGACCATTTAACTTAAATATAAGATAAGATATTTGATTTAAGCAGCTAAAATTTTCAGGAGAATCTATGCAAAATGCATGGTGTGTGTAGCTGCTTTCTGTCCTTTGCCACATTGCTGACCTGGCCATTTTGACCTTGCTCAGCAGTAGGTTACAATTCCTGCAGCAAACTGTTGGTCCAGGTAGAAGTCAACAGCGTGGATGAACAGTCACTTGTCACATTACAATGAAAAGCCCTGTCTGGGTTCACTGTTTTAAATTTTGAGACCTCAGACTTTTTCAAGGATGAGGCATCCATCCATCCATCCATCCATCCATCCATCCATCCATCCATCCATCCATCCATCCATCCATCCATCCATCCATCAATCCATCCTCTCTTTGGAAAATCTAAAGAATAGGTTACAGTATGCCATTAATGAACCCTGTCAGTTAAACACTTACTACTTCATTTTGGCCAAGCTTTTTCAAATCAAACTGCTTAAAGAGCTCCTCTAGCCAAAAAACAATTAAATCTGAGAAGTGATTTCATTCTTCTCTCTCCTGCAGTTCCATCACTTACACAAAGCATAAATAGCATAATGTTTTCTTGCCATGATATACCAGGAAATGATGATCTTTCTGAGGAAGAGGCAGGACTCAGCAATGGAATCATTAATTGCGTGCAGCAATTGTTCCATTCTTCCTTTGAGATGCCCAGGACAAGCAGAACATTACTAGCTCCTTGAAGGCCAAGTTTTTAGTGGATTCCTCAGTCCAAGTTGTTGTGCCAAATCCTTGGTTCCAATAAGACTCATAAACTGAGAGTACATTGTGTTAGCCATTCTGGGATTAATTGGCTCCTTTCAAAGGGAAGAGGCGGTGGTGCACACACCCCAAAGCTGAGAAGACTGAGTTTCTAAAAAGACATTCTGTTTTTACATGCCAGCTCTATGCCTAATTTTCAAGCATAAATATACTTTGTCCAGTTGGGATTAAGGAGGGAAGAGGATCCAGATTTAAGATGCATAAAATACTGTGTGCTACAAGGAATTGAGTGGAAAATTAGTTAAATACGGAAGAGATGATGCATATGGCTGGAGAAGGAAGAGAGCAAATGTCTGGAAGAGTGGAGGTGTCCATATTTTCTCAGGTGAAATGGTGTCCTATTTCCCAACACAAAGACAATTCACTGTCTACCTGAATTTTTCCATAAGAGTTTGGTTTTGTATATGGTCCAATATGTATATTGGGCAGGAGAGAGCTTGTGTAGGATGACAGGAGGAAGGACCTAATGACTATTCAGGACCTTTGCAGATGTTTCAGTTTTGTTCACTCAGACTTGCCAGTGTTTGTAGCTGTTTATTTGACATGGATCAGACATTTTTATAAACTCCATGACAGAATTTACCAAGCTACCATGTAAGTCCAGCACATCAGGATGAAACAACATACAGGTCACATGTCAGGATATTTCAAAGGGAAAGGCATGGTTTTCCCTGAATATGGTAATGTCATTGTCCTGCAGTCATAGTCCAAAAATTATCAACGTCATATCAAGAGGCATCTTGAGACATATCCCACAGATGAAGGACACAATACTATTGTACTACAATAGTCATGATGCCTGGACTGACAATGACAATATGAATTATTCACAGTTAAGGTTAATTAATTACTTGAGTTTAACATTGTTAGGTTTTGAACAACAGTGTCATATACTGTAGGAGATGAGTGCTACATCTGACTTGGCACCAAAACTGCAATAAAATCATCCTCAGGGACTTCATCTGACATGTGGGGTTCCCAATGGACAATTCCAACAATCTTGCATTGTATTTTTTTGGTGAATTATGTGAAACATATTTGCTGGAGTTTTAAGTAAGCCCAACTCCCTACAGCTGAATTTTGACACTGCCAGTCCATATTGGCATATGTCCTGTGCAAGAAGATTTCTCTTCTTCAGAAATAAATTATTTAGGTTTTCTTGACACTTTAAGGCTAGGCTTTTGGGGGCTTCTGTCTCCAGACTGTCTTAGACAATAATAACATTTAAATTTCATAGTCCTTGTTCCAAAAAAGGTTTGTTTCAACTTTAGAAAAACCTAAAGCTTTTGTTCTTAATTGAGGCAAACGGGAAAGTGAAGGGACCCCAAAAGCAGGCAAAAATGACACTGTTCTATTTTTCCTAGATATTTTTTTTTAATAATAACTTTTCAGTTTATCCTTACAAAATCTCACAACTTCTTTAAATCTGTGTTTTATTATAGACTGTTTTCCAAGAGACTTTCAGGGAGACATTATTATATTGGTGTGTTTGACAGACATCTGTAGACATGTCCAGAGCCAGAAAGAGAATATTTTAAGTACAGTAACTTTGGTAATTGCAGTCTGTAAGTGATATCAAATAGTTTTATATTAGCTTTAAAGTAACTCATTTGCATTGCCAGCAATAGAGCCAGGGTGGAAGACCCTCTGTGCTGCTTAGGCACCAAGTGCTCAGCTTCTTGGGCAGATTTTACAGTACTCACTGGGTACAATTTTGGTTTATCTAATCTGAAGATAGCTCAGCAGGGCCACAGTTACAGCTCAGCTATGGCTGCATTAAAGGTTTTCTTTCTCTCTGGAGGAAATACCCTACTGCTGAAATCCTACCACTGTGGCAGATCACCTTTCCTGTCTTAACACTACTCATAGCCAGAGATTACACTCAGCACATGGGCTGAATGAAAAAAACCAAACCAGTTTGGGCAGGGGCTGAACTCCTTAAAAGACAAGACTGCAGTGCACAAAAGCTGTAGGTGACACTCGATGGCCTTGTGATCAGAAGGTGTGACCAACACCCACACACAGCTACAAGTCGTTTTCAGTGTGCACAGTATAAATTGTGCAAATCACACGGGGATACCGGAGGTGAAAATTCCTGCCTCGAGCAAGAAGTTAAGAGGCATATCCAGGCTCACTGTCTGCACTTCCTTTCTTTCCCCATCTCCCCTCCCCTCCCTTTGAGAGAGCAGCAGGCACCACATCATTTCCTCCGACCCTTGCAAGCGAGCTGGGATCTCCCACGCCATTACCTCATCCTGAACTGATCCCCCTTTAACAAATGCCTGGCTCCGTGCCTGCTGTCAGCCTTCAGAGGTCTGAGTCAAAACACATTCGTTGCACCAGCAATCTTTTGCATGAATGCAGGGGCCTTTAAGAGCTCTGAGTCTGTTTGTTCAGTCCAGTGAATATATAAATTTTTATATTTTTTTTTGTCAAGCACTGGATTGTGTAAATACAAGAAAGTCAATAACATCATGTAAACTATATGCTTCTCATCCAGCCTGGGTAACCACAGCAGGCCAAACATAACAAACAGGCCAGATTTATTCAATTTAAATGTATTTAAACCAGAAAAGTAAAGATTTAATTAGAGAAGAAATGTCTTTTTATTCCTTACTCCCTACAGAGTATATTCCTAGCACCAAAACCTAAAAATAAAATCCTGATATGGAGCTATTAATATGTTTGAAAAGCAAAAGGTTAAAAATGTTTGTGTTTGATCACTCTTCCAAATAATTTCAGCTACTTAAATTTCTCTGGCATAGAGTTTCTTAGAAATGCATTGAGAGAGGCTGACAAACCTGGTTTGATGTGGTTTTCATTTCTAGTCTTGCAGATGCGTGGCATTATAAATGAAAATCATAGGCTTCCTTAACCATACTGGCACAGCCCAGCAGGCTTCCTGGAAGCACCACCTCTGTGGTTGACAGCTGCTTTTACTGAGCACCACTTCAGCAGAAACCAAGTCTGATAAATACCCTCCCAAAACACGACATCCGATAAAGATCGACTTTGATAAACTGCAAAAGCTTTTCAGTTTTATTAGCAACCTACTGGGCCAACGGTTATGGAAACAATAATTGATGCTACACTACTCTACTCTCAGTGATGTGAGCAAGTGCTTGGTTGCAGTGCAAGGGTATGACATGCCTCACATTCTTTCCTGGCCACAGTGATTTCTGACCCAGAACATGAGCTTCCCTTCCAGACAGCTGAGATGTTTGTATACTCTTCCTGAGCCTCACTGGGGTATTCAGTAGGTTACACTGGACCTGTGGACAGAAGAAGCATTTTTTGTTGTTCAGCCATCAGCATTGATATTTGCATGTACTGAAGTTTTGGCTGATCACTATGAAGGCACCTTTAAACATCTGGTGTACGAGGCGAGGGAGATTTTCCCTGCTCTGTCTCCATTTTTGAATATAGAGGAAATGCCCTCGAACAGTTCCCAGCTTCAGGGCCACTAGCTGTCATCACCCAGCCTTGCCCCGAGGGGCTGCATCCAGAGGCCCAGGGGCAGCCTGCAGCCTGCAGCCTCCTGCCACAGCTGGGCGTGGGTGGGGGCCCCGCTGGCTCCGCTCCGCTGCAAAGGGGAGGGCAGGGGGAGACTCGCCCGTAGCTGCTACAGAGTTCTGTGTGCCTTTGTTGCCGCTGTGAGTTACAGAAACAGAGCAGGGAAAATCTTTCCTCCTCACTCTGAGGACAAGATTACAGGGTCCAGTTATATTTTGTGATTTTGCTTTTCAGTTGCCAAGTACAATGCAGAATCTTAAGGCAAAGGTTTTTGCGTGTTTTTCTTATGTTCTTGTGCAGCATTGCTAATTGTAATGTTTTTAACAATTCTAAAGCATTTTAAGAAGCTAAAATATGGCAGTGGTTTTGTCTGCATGTTCCTCCTACCACATGTAGCTGTTTCACTGGATGTGTTTGTTGATTACCAAGGCAACAATATCAGATCAAGCATGATTACCTGTATCGTACCCTCATCAGAGATGTGGGCAAACTTCAGAAACTCCTGCATTGAGGAAATGCTGCTAGCTGGTAGGAGGCAAGAGTTTTCAAAGCTGTCTCAGTGAAAATGCTGATATCACATGCTTATGTCAACAACTTTAAAAATATCATTAAATGATCAGTTTGCTTAAAATATATTTTACTATAAATATATTAGAGTCAAGCAAATAGCTGCTTCATCAATGCATTATCATAGTTCTGTATATGTACCCATTTAGAATAAATTAACATAATTTTAGAAAAGCCTTTCATTTGTTATTTAAAGCCAACTATATCGTGGAGCCATAATTCATATATGAAATAGCCCATACTTGTGTTGCTAAAAAATGCAGAGTCCAGAGTTGGACTTTGGACTTTAATTCTGTTATTAATCTCCTCTGTTAATAAAATTAAATGTTCATTGAGTTTTACAGGAATCCTACCCATCCTATAAGCATGGAGAAGAGTAAAAAGGAGCTGTCACAATACCCAAATTCCAGTAAGTCACAGAGATCCAACTGGGAAGTTTTGCAGACACGTGGCTGCTTTGGGGTCACAAGACAAAGTGTGAGCAATGTTCAGCCCACCCCATGGCAGTGGCAGCACATGTCAGCAGGATTTTCTGAGTGAAGTATGAACAATTGCTTTCACAGGGCTCACCCTCTCTCTGCCACCATTCTGGGTTTTCTGGGAGAAGAAAGAGATGAGTGGCCATGGATCTCAGCACTTCTCGGCCATTGCCCCCATCTGAAAAAGGCAGCATGCCTTAAATTCCATTCTGTAAGTTTGGATCCAGAAAGTGTGGTTATTATTATGTTGACTTTTTCAAGTGAAGAGCACTACAAGTAAGTGCTGCCAGATTGCCTGTTTTCATTTTGGTTCTTTTCGCAGCTGACAATTAATAATGAGAACCAGGTTAGGGCAGACAGAGTTATACAGAATTATAAAAGTGACTGCTGCCAGTTGTTTAAAAATGAGTACTAGGGAACTTTTGGTGTTTCCCATTCTTTGCAAGAGGAAGCCAATAAAATCCCTACCTAGTTTATGAATTCTTTGTTGCCAGAGCAAAGGCATGTTGATCATATTCTCCAGATTGCTACACTGGAAGAGGAAGTAGGTGGAGGATTTCCCCTGAGCAGAGAATGTTCTACTGCCACCAGCATAGCAGAGACTGCTATCTCTGCTGCTTCTTCCATCAGACCCCACTTTGTCTACCTATGAAAGGAAAAGATACCTTTGAGTCAGGGAAAGGAGAAGGAAAAGCAGGTCTCAGTCCCTGTCTGATATTAATCACTCCAGGCACTGGGCAGCTCCAGTTTCTGGCTGACTACAGCTCCCCCTCATCACTGTGTCTAGCATTGCTGTGATCTGTAGGTTACAGGAACAGTAAGCAAAGAAACTCAAACACATTCATCAGTTTTACTAATTTCAATTGTCTAAAAGTTGCTTTTTTCTTTATTTTCACCCTGCATCTGTATTTTGAAGGGCTTCTACTAAAGTGTTTCTTCTTAGCTGATAACAACCTTGCTCTTTGTAGCCCATCTTCATCATCTTGACCCCTTTTCTTCAGTGCTTCAGCATTTTTGTCCCATGACTCTTTTCTCCAGCAAGCACATTTCTAGTTTTGTTGCACCATGTGATTTCCTTTTCTCAGTTCTCCGTCCATCACCCATGCAGGAAACCCGGTTGAGGCTGGTTGCAATGCCTGCTGCTCTCCTCTGGCACCTCAGCTGCTGCACTTCCTTTCTCAAATCTAGAAGTAGACTTGGACTTCTTGTTTTAGTCACCTGCTGACTTCCATGGCTGACAAATAAAGCAGCAGCCCCAGACTCTGAAAATGAAGATTCACAGTGAATGACAGCACTGGTTTGAAAAAACTGGCAAGGACTGATATATTTATTTTGAAATTTTGTTTCTAATTCCACTGCTCTCCACAGCATCCCGTATTTTGGAGGAGTGCATTGAAAGGCAGCAGATTAACCTCTGTTTCAGCCAAAAATTCTTCCCCCACCAAAAGTCAGGAGGTCAGAGGGAGCTACCATGACATACTGTATGAGGCAGCTCCTAAGGAAAAAAGAAATATTCCTTAAATCCACCTAGTTTTTCCACAGGTTTCTTAAAGGCTCCACAACAATATAATTAAATCAAGAAATATGTTCAGGTTTGGTTTGGTTGATTTTTTTTTAAAGTTTCATCTGTACTTTACAATCTGAATCTGCAAATTGAGGTGTAGGTGAGCATCTGCTTGAGTGTGGTGGGTAACCCACCTAACAGTCTGCAACGTATTTACTCTGGTTGGTAAATATACATAGATACAGAGAGAGAAATATATACATACACACATATATACACATATATAAAAAGTATTTTTAAAATGTTTAAAAAACAGACTACTTTTCAGGGGCAACAGTGTCATTGAGTAGCCTCTTCATTCTCAGTTCAGCAAGAAGCGTTGGGGCAAATTAGGGCAGTTTCATCCGTTGTTTCTTCTTTCCTGTGCGGGCTTTGAAAGGACTTCTCGAAAACCTCACCCTGCGCCACAGCCACGAACGCCGGGGCCCGCGGCTCCAGTGGCACCAGTGTCTCCAAGTGGCACCAGAGGCTCCAGCGGCTCCAGAGGCTCCAG
>VZRX01012674.1:1036-12035 GCA_013398075.1 Notiomystis cincta
GGGGGGAAGCTTCCTTATACAGTGATGTCTTCTAAACTGGGTAACATCACTTTAAAAAAAAATAATTTAGTAAATACAGGCTGTTCTCCCAAGAACTTAATCTCAGCACAGCAGAAAAGGCAACTAAAGTGTCATAAATCAATAAACAAGGAAAGGCAACAAAGAATACATCATCCTGCCAGCATACAAAATCAGGATATATTTGTACATTAAATACTGTGCTTCTGCTTGTCTTACCTTCATCAGCAGAACCAGGAGACTGGCACAGAAGAGCAGGAGGAATAACTAGAATCATGGAACAGTACCCATTGGATAAATGCTAAAAAGACTACAGTTCTTCAATTTAAGAGGGAAAGCATGTCAGTTCAAAAAAAATGCATGTAAGCAAATGCCAGACTTTTTTAAGAATATGACAAGTAGAACTCCTGGGAAGTGAGTTTTCACAATGCAGCCTAGGAGACACTGAAATCACCATCAGTGGGTTTTAAACAAAAGGAAGTTCCTTTTCCATCTAATCAAACTGCAGGACTCGCTGTTACAGGATGTTGCAGAGGCCAAAAGTACAAATGGCTTTTAAAACAAGATTACATAAATTAATGGCAAATGTGTCCATCCATCTGCACGTATTACAGGCAGTGGTCTAGATACAACCTCTGTCTCAGAGCTCCTGGATTGCCAGAGGTAGACTGTGTATGAGAATATAATCTTATATATACTTTGAAGCTTTATATACAGAACAATTATTGATTATTTACAACAAACACTTAATAGTAAAAACACAGATGACAAATACTTGTGTGAAACAGACATTTGATAAGGAAGAACTCCCACTGAGCAAACTCAAGAAGGCAGCCTGCTAGAACCTAAACCATATTAGCCAGAGTGCAAGAAGTGCAAGTTTTGAGCAGAGTGGGTCTTCAGCATCTGAACAATAAGAACAAATGGTTTCAAATTTTAGGTTTTTAGTAAGACCAAGTACTCCTCAAAACTGCTTAGCTTTAACCTACAATTCATGGCCCAGCATCTAGTTTATACAGAAGGTCACTTCAGATGAACACAGCTCCATCTGGCTCAAATTTACCGCCAGATATATGGTAGGGATGGCCAAGCTGACACCTCCCGAGAGGCACAGGGCTCTTATCTCTCTACCGCAGTCCCTGCAGAGGACAGGCCGTGGACAGGGTGCCGGCAACTGCTGTACCTGGCAGGGAGCAGCAACTGAGGCAAGCCTCGCCCTCTGCAGCCCTGCTGGGGCAGCCGGCCTCGCTCAGCAGCCGCTCCTCTCCCTCCTCTGCCGCAACAGAAACGGAGCACAGCACTGCAGAACAGGGTCCCCAGGGGAGCACAGGCAGGATGCAAGTGGGCAGGAGCAGCAAGCTTGTGTGGGGAATGCAGATCAAAGAAAATGACTAGAAGGTAGATGGAAGAGGTAAGGATTGTAACTTAAGAGCTGCAGGTTCTTGATCTATTCAACAGCCTGGCAAAATACATAAGCCTGACTCTTACCAGTTCAAATGTTCCCTCCCCACACTTATCTTTTTTAATATGGAGTGGGTGGCATTTTTCATAAGTAAAATAAAACTGGAATGTACTAAAAATAATATTTGGCCAGATGCTTGCTACAAATTTGCTGCATAAATAAAGTAAAAATATGTGAAATATTAAAGTAAAGAACTTTTTGGTAGTTACTGGCTTTGAAACAGCATATTTCATTCTTCTGTCTTGCAAGAAAAGGGTAACTACACCTGCTGCACTACACCCTCTTAGTACAGAAGTGGACCCAAGACCATATATAATTTAAAAATAATTTTCAAGAGAAAGTATGAATCCCCTACAGGTAATTGACATTAATTTCTTAAATGTTTGCTTAATCAGTCTTGTGAAGTGTACACATGCTTTGTATCAGCAAGCTATACTAGGAAAGGACTGTACTATGAGCATATGCACACATGAATGGAAAAAAAAAAACTTGGGAGAAAACAGGAAAGAGGCAGTAGCACAGACTTAGTAAAAGTGACCACCTGGATGATCAAAAGCGATCCAAGGCAGGAATATTTCAAACAGTTTTATTACTGGCATATTTGACTACAATGATCCTTTAGGCACCAAATGACCACTAGTAGGAAGACAGACTCCTGGTAATTTCATTCAGAGATGCAATAAGCAGGACTTATACTAACAGTGCCATTGCTGGAAAAAATATTTTAACAGATTGCAAAATTTGGCTTGTTTTGTATCTCCTCCATTCCAAACTGCAGTATTTTTTTCTCCATGGGAGCACTGAGGTTGGGAGGCACCTCTGGAGATGATGTGGTCCAACCCACTGCTCAGAGGGGGGTCATCCAGAGCAGGCTGACCAGTGATCAAGTTTTGAGTATCTCCAAGGATGGAGATCTCCACAACCTCTGTATCAAGCTGCTTCTTGGTTTGATCACAGTGGAAAAAGTGTTTCTTACATTTCAATGGAATTTCTTGCATCTCAGTGTACCCACTGCCTCGTCACTGAGCACTGCTGCCAAGAGTCTGGCTCCCTGTCCTTCTCCTATCAAGGATCTGGTACGGTCCCCTCACTTTCAGCTCTGCCCCAGCTCTCTCAGTGTTTCCCTGTATGACCTGAAAGAGCAAATCCACCACAGTGAACAGTGCTACTGCCTGGCTGGTGCACTGTCACAGAGGGGCTAAAGCACACAGAAACACGGTTAAGCCAAAGAGAGCTACGATTAAGCCAGCATCTATTTCACTGGGCATCATCCAATATGCCAGCTGAAAAGGAGTCAGTTTAAGATGCCCTTATCAACTGGCCACAGTTTCCTTTCTCACAGCAGTAAGGCTGCATGCCAGCTGCCTCAACAACAATGCAGCAACCACTGAAACTGGAAGGGCCCAATGCCTTCAGCAGAGAACAGACCACACACTGTTCGAATACAGCAGAAGCTGTTGAGGGATCTTGGCATCCAGGGCAAGGTTTAGCTGCTTGAACAGATGCTTGAACAGGACAGAGAGCAGCGACAGGAGAGATACGTTATTAACCAGCTATAAACTGCTTTGGAAACCCTACACATGTTGCATCCCTGGACTTTTTCGCAGCACAGAAAACTTAAACATACAAGGATTTCTGCCTCAAAGTTAGGAAAAGTTTTTAATCTATAGCAATTTAAATGCCACATTATCACAACAGCCAGGCTAAACTATTATGGAAACTTTTTTGTTTCATTTGACTAATAACTTCAAGACTGTTTTAACTATATGGCTGCAGCCTTCTGACCTACTCAAGCAGGAAGACAACAGACCCTGGCATACCAGAAGGGCAGCAAACCACAACAAGACTATGCCCAGCAGAAAATCCTGCAGCCTCTGCCACCTCACCAAGAATTTCAAGCTATCAACAGAACAAAGTGATGTGCATTGACGATACAAGCTCTTCCTGAAAATAGATTTAAAATATCTTCATATAAAAAGACAAATCAAACAAAACCCAGGGGAAAAAAATCAAAGCAAGCAAATACATGTAAGTCCCTAAAGTTTTCAGCCTTTATTGCATTTTATAACTTTACAGTCAATGCAACAATTCCTCCACTCTGCTAGGGCCAAAAGCAAAAACAGCTTCCTGAACTCCCTCATTGCATTCACCTTTCTATCATTTTCAACGTAATATTTGTTTTTGCAGAAACAAGGCATGGCAGTGTCAGGCTCTGTTCTCAAGGCAGCACATTGGGGTGACATAGCAGCATCTCCTCAAAGTTGTACATAATTTCTACAATGCAGAATGCTTTCATGGTCAAACTACATGCTCTAAGCTGGTCTGAGCCTAAATGAATGTTTAAAATTAAAACCTAGGTATTAAATAACCTTTTTCCTTAGGCCCCATTAATTACCCTACAGGTTCATCTCTGTCAGAGCACTGTGCACACAACGTATCGATAACCACCCTACCTCCAGACACAACCTCTGCACAGACATGCAGGCATGCACGTTTCTACCCAATTCCTATTTATAACACCATATGCTAACAGAAATACTCTCAGCAGTTTTAAGTTAAATACCAAAGAACAAGAAAGTCTTCAAGTGTAAGCAGCTGTTACGTGCATAAAAGCATTGCTCTATTTTTGACAGACACTGCCCTGGAACAGTGAGTGGATTTTGACCTGAAGCTTACGACTGCCACTTACCAGCTAATTCTGGCACAAGCCTGCACTGGAAATATGCCTGACCACCCATCATTAACCAACAACCTTCAGAAACTCAGAGGAGTTTACAAGGATTTAATCAGCACCAAATGACTCTCTCAAAAGGCTTTAAAGACCAGCATTAGTCCTCCTTCTGAAGGGTCTAGGTAGTAAGTGACAAATGTAGAAGACAAAAAGGGTATCAGGAGCAACGATTATTTCACTCAGTAGTAATTGCAAAGTCAAGTAACTCCACTTTTCTATTCACTGAAAATACTGCTTTCAAAATACTGTTTTCTTAGTGCAGTGTAAAAAGCATGCCAATGAATAAAGAACCTGAATTGATATAATCTGAGTATGTTGATTTCCAAAAAACACTTGTACAGTCCTTGCATTGTCTGCAGTCACTCCCCCACTGAAAAGTATCAAAATACAGCAGCACAAGAGCCATGGAGTCCCACGAGTGTCCTACTGAAGAATTCACTAACAACCTACTCACAACAGACCCAAAATTAATTTTTGAACTGAAAAAAGTGCTGTCTTTGTACAAGAGCTCTCTAAGGAAGCTAAAGAGAAACTGTTTAGTCTCCAGATAGGCAAGAAGAAATTTTTGCTTTATAGAGAGTATAGTTTCCCTTTTATAACAAGTTTCCTTTCTGCTGCAGGAGAAAGCCTTCGTTTAAATTCCAAGTATGCTGTGTACATACCTGGAGGTACAAACATACCTACTAGCACTCAGTACAGAACAACACAGCAGCAACTAGAAAGACAGCATCCTGCAAAATTCCAATAGCAACCTAGCCTGTTCAGGCCAAGAGCCACCAGACATTAACCAAGACAGGCTAAACAGAACTGAATTACAAATATAATGAACATGGTAAATACCACAGAAGAGAACAATATGCTGCCGATTTTTTTTTCAGGAAATAGCTAGCAGCCTATTCAGAAATTAAGCACCATCTAGAGAAAAGGAAAACATCTCTCAACCAACCAGTCAAGGTTACTGATACAACTAACCCAGGGATCTGAGAACTGCTGTTCAGACAGTCCTATGACTTGGCAGGACATCACTTGCAAAGAATTTGAGTCCAAGAGGCCACAGGGAAGGGAAGACGGCTCTTCCTCTCGAGCTATACAGCTATGATGAGAAGCATCCCGCGTGATTCTTAGGCAGTACTAAATGAGCCCATTCTGTGCAGAAGAGACAGCACAGAACATCAAAGTAGCAACATGGTCAAAAAGTCATTGATATCACTGACAGGAAAAAATTAATTATCCACAGTGTACTGAAATCACTGATGTGCACAACCTACAATGTTACAGGTTCCTTATCTCCAGAACACTAACAACTAAAAAACATAAACTCCAGTTACAGTCAAAAATGGCTTGGAAAAGCAAGCAACGAACTAACCCAGAATTTCAATGCACCAGAGAGAGAGGAAATGAGCAGGACATGAAATGTGAAATAGTACTGAACCTGACCATATCAGAGTCCCAGAAGAACAGGTGCAGCTGGCACAAGGGGATGGGGCTGAGCAGGGACCTTCCTTGCCAGCAGCAAACAGTAGCAAGCTGCAGCACACTGTTCATAGCAGATGATGCCAATCCAGCTCTGTCTTGAAACAGAGAAGTCAAGAATGTCTTTGACGTGAATAAAACTCCAAAATAATGGACAGGAACAGCCAATAAGCACAAGTGGATGTCAGTTTTGAAGCTGAGAGTGTGGGGGAAATCAGTTTTCATTTGGAGAAAATACCTGTTTCCACTGTACATGTTACATGGGATCACCTGGTGGGTAGATGGGCAAAGTTTCTGTATAAAATTGTCACAAGAAAGATTCTTGGAGGACAGAAGAATGAATTTCTGATGGCAAGAACTGAGTCTCACAAGGAACACAGAAGAGCAAAAACAAAGAAAAATTAAGGAAGAAAAGAAATACACAGATGTCAAAGCTTTCTTAAACTTTGAATTTTCAAGGGCAAATTTTGGGAGAATCAGACTCCAAGTGCTAAACTAAGGCCGTAGTTTGGCAAACATTTTAAACTGGCATAAATTTGCATTGCTGCTGAAAGAAAGTCTCACCATCTGCCAGTCCTCTGTGCCAGCACAAACATCCGAACACTGAACCAGGAGCACTTCTTTTGCCAGTTTATTTTTCAGATGGATCAGTTCCCCAAACCAGTTCACAGGATGGCCATGTAAATACTTATGCTGGCAAAGAAGAGTGACTACTTCTTCAGCACTGCCAGCCCAAAATGTTCATTGAAATACAGCCTAACACACAGGGTGTGGAGAAGTTCTAGCAGCCACAGGTGGTGCTCCCCACCCTCAGACACACTATATTCATACCACACTTCAAGGTTACAACCACCCAATCACACAGCTGCCCAACAGAAACCAGCAAATCTACAATTTTCTCTGGTAGGAGAACCTGTCAATCTCAGCAATGTTAAAATTGGCTGTAAACGAGTCTTTTCTGGATACTGCTGTGCTTCTCAATCAAAAGATGGTTTGCAGAAGAACCCCAGTCAGTCTTCTGATCATCTGCTCCACCTGGGGCCCAAAAGGCTTGTACATGAGGAACAACAAATGAAACCTACAGTCATCACATGTCAGGGCTCTACTCCAACAGGGATTTAAGAACTGTGTGTGGGCTGTTGTGTATCCATGAATCACCACACAACCCTTCGCTGACCAGCACACTCATCTACAAGAAAACAACATCAACAGAAATGCTGCTGTCAGGGAAAGAACCAACAGATAAGGACAAGAATTGGTCATATTCTGTATCAAGGTCAAGCAACACAAGTGAATACTGGGAGACTGAGAAAGACCTACCCACACTTTCCCACAACTCAGTGGCAAATTCAAACTCATACATGAGGTCATTCACTAGGAAACAACCAGATCAGTAAGTTTTCTACCAAGAAATAAATTCAAGGCGTGATAGTGAAACAAATCTCCAGAATGATACAGAAGGATCAGTGTAATTGCACATGCCACAAGCAAATTGAAGGGAAGTCCCCCACCTTCCAGACATTCCTAAGCCCTGATCTCCAGCCACAGCTCTTGGGTCCTTCAATCAGATTAGGACTTGCCCGAGCTGCATATCTGTCCCTGTGCTCGCTTTCCTTCCTTCTGCCAGAGTTTTGGCATCATCATCGCTTTCCAGTATCTGCTTGGTTGCAAATTTCTTATTCCCTACCTCTTATTTTTCATTTGTCTTCTTATTGCCACACATGCTCACAGTTATATTTTGCAGAGGAAGATACAGTGGAAAGAACACCCATAAATCTTGCTTTTCCTTGGTGACATTAATCCAACATGTTTGTAGAAAAGCTGCAACATAAATAAGTGGCAAGAGCAGAGAGCCTCTTCTGTCCAGTTTATAAGAAAGCTAACAGCAGGTTATGAGAAATCCACTTACTCTTGGATAATTATTTTCTGAAGAAGCATTACTAACTTCGAAAGAATCTGATTTAATAGGCCACAGTCTGACTAGTCTGAATCCAGAGTCCTCCAAGTCTTCAGAAAACTCCAGGGTCTCCACAGTAAGAGATGAGTAATTGCCAGAAAAAGCAGAAAAGCAAGTTTGCATGATGTGTAACAAATAAATCAAGTTTTTAAGCTACAGGTGGCTGAGAAGCAGTGGGTGCCACTGGCCTACTGGTAGGGAGAAGAGAGCATTAAAATGCAATAATGTGAACAGGATTGGTCTTCTGACAGGTTTCTAGGAGTGGGAATGAAGAAAAAACTAAAGGGATGTAACAGGGCCTGTCGAACTATCTATTTAATGTCCTTCCAACAAAAGGCAGGGGGTAGGGTTTAGGAAACAATTGGCACTGGGTGTAATGTCGAGCAGAAACAGGAATAGCTGATGGATTGGCTGCCTGGTTATATTGTGATTATTAGGAATCCAGTCCACAACTGAGAAATTGCACTATTACTCCAGGACCAGTAAAAGATGTAAGCTTCAGATCAGCAGAGTCCACAACATGGGAAAAAGAAAGCCAGCAAAAAAATCATAAACCTGCCCCTACCCTTAACTCCATCTTAATGCTCCATATGGGGAAGGAGGAAAAACCTCCTCACCTGGGTGAGATTAAGGATGATTTATTTTCCTGATTTTGATGAGCAGGTTTTTACTTCCACTAGCTATGTAAGGACATGACAGGTAGGAAACAGAAATACATGCATGTACAAATGTGGCAACTGATAAGACAAAGAAGAAAAAAGAGAATTTATGAAAAGATGAAAGAAGAAAAAACTAGAAAATAACAGGAAGTAGGAGAAAAACATTAGAGCTCAAATATGCAAGTATGTGCCACTGTCTGCTAAAGAAAAGAAGGAAGCAGAGTCTAGAAAGAAAGAGAACAAAAGCAAGGAATGCAGTAAGTCAGGACTTCCAAGATGAGTAAATAGTTAGCCATTCTCTTATACTTGCTGCTGTCTCCACACAACTCAAAGGTACTTGGCTAGTTTGTAACTATTCCTGTATATCTTTCAGGCTGGAGAGTAATTTGCTGACACTCAGGACTAGGTAGAACCACATCAGTTTAAGTAGTTCCGTTCTAGGTGGCCCACGCAGTCTAGAGAAAACACCTATCAGAGACTTTAAAATATAAAATCTCAGGTCATCCACAATCAACATTTCACCTTATTTCATGTCCTTTGCCTTAATGGACTGTCCCTGGTGAGTGTAAATCAGTTTGAATTAGATTCTATTAACACAACATAGCTTTTCCCCTGACAGGCAGGTTTACAAGCCAAGAGATTCAGGGTGTATTCCTCAGACCCTTTCTTCTTGCTTTTTCATACACTGCTTCTAGACAGTTTATAGAAGTGATGGCAAGTTCAATGCCAACACCACCAACGGGTTAGAAGTTACACGGTTACCACACAAGTTATTTGAAGTGATACTCTAGGTATCATCTGCTTCTGCTCATTCAACTCTGAGGTGAACCTCTGAGAGTGAATGACAGTTTTCATTCTGCTTTTGCTGGAGTTTTAGAGAACTGAGCTTTCCTGCACACTAAAAGCACTGTGGGGAAATAAGCAAGGGAAAGTGAGAAGACAAACTAATGCATTTCTGTGCCACCAAGGAGTAAAGTAGTGCATTTTTACTGATCTGATCCCTGCACCTGTTCTGATCCCCCAAACAGAGGGATTTCGGCAGCGACTGAAAACCAAGCAGGAACATAAAATACAGTAGTCCAGGAATTACATGTGTGATTCAGGATTACAACTCCAAAAGCCCTTTTCTAAAGCCCTGGAACCTGTTCTTTACAGAAGCATACAACTGCACATAGAAACTGTGTTCCTTTTTGCTGCATAAAATTGAAATCCAGCAAAATCACTGATATTTTTAGAGTGCAAATTTGAAGTTTTGAAGAGATTTAACACTTCCTGAAAGGCAAGTTTGCTTAGAAAAGTCCTGCAGGGATCTATGAGGACTCTAGATCACGTTCCCATTGAAAAGTTTTAGCACAGTTCTGGGTCAACTGAAGAAATGCAAAGACAGCATTACAAAAAAAAAAAAAAGAAAAAAAAAAAAATCCCACCCTCTTTTCATTATCACGGGAGTTTCCCGTGCCCTGAACAAATCCAGGGCTGTATTTTGCCGTTCAGTTTCTCCCTTCCTCCCTCCCGCAGCTTCCTACCAGCTGAGATTCTGCAGCTGCAGCAACAACAGTCCATCTGTGACAGTGCAACCACCTCGGCAGGATGACTCCTACCATTTCACTGGCTTCCTTATGCTTTAACAGAGGTAGCAAAGTCTGAAGGGGCTTCACCCCTCTTCTTTTTTTTTTTAAACTGAAAAGATACTGATGAATATTCATTACTAGCTCTCTACCAAGGGCATGAATTCTATTTGAAAGACTGAAAGGGAATCGCAAATTAGGCTAATACAATGGGAGATTTTGACTCAGTTCTCTGGTCTTGAAATAGAGCTAAGGAGTAAGATTTTTGCGGAAAAGTGACTTGATGAGAGTAAAACAAAAACTCTGCCCAAAGCCGCCCTGCTCCGCGGTTGTGACTCCACTGCCTGCCGCACCATTGCCAGAGTGCCGCGCTGTAACTCACGGGTTTATTGTGCCACTGGGACACTCACTCACTGCTGCGGCTCTCCTGCCCACATTTTTAAGTCCTGCACCTGGCAGGCCACATCCTAAGCCCAGGCTTTCCAAAACCCGGCCCATTTATGCGAGCCTACAAGCGCTATGCACAAGTGGTTCCATGCTGTCCAGCCAGCGCCGCTGCCGGGACGCCTCAGAGCCAGCCCCTCGTTTCACACAGCCCATCAGAACACTGTTATCCGGCTGTTTTTCGGGGGACCACGAAAGAACTCGCCTTTCAATACTCATCGCCTAGCGGATGAGATTCCAGGTCAAGGGGTTTCGAACAAACAAAGGCATATAAAAAAGATCACCTTTTTTTCCTGCAAACAAACCCTTTCGCACTTTGCCGGCAGAGAGCAATCCCCCAGGCTGCCCGCGGGACAGCAACCGGCCCGAGAGGCTGCGGCCCAGGCCCGCCGGGGCTGGGGGTCCCGCCGGTGCAGGGCGCGAGTCACAGAANGGGGTCCCAGCTCCCTCCCTCACTCACTTTCGTCCTGCCGTTGATTTTGTAGTTGCCCAGCTTTCCGTTGCAGTGCCGGATGAGATCGTCCATGCTGTTCATTAGGAGCCGGATGGTCTGGCAGCCCGGCTCCTTGCCCTCCACCCAGGTGATCTTGTCGCCGCGGATGTCCTTGGAGGAGTCGCTCTTCTGGCTGACGAGCTGCCCGTCGGTGAAGCGGCCGGTGTGGTGGAGAGCCCGCACCTCCTCGGCCA
>VZRX01012674.1:14273-44280 GCA_013398075.1 Notiomystis cincta
GCGCTGTGGCTTGAATGACAGGCAGGGTGGTGGCTGCGGCACCCGGGGACAGCGGAGCGCCAGGTTTTGTCACTCCGTAGGTCCCAAAATATTCCCGCCGGATAGCTGGTAGAGCGAGAGAGACATGTGCTGTCTTCTTCATAAATAACACGTGGCTTGTGTCCCGCTTAACTTGGTGGTATTGAAGGCCGGAGCTAGGACGATTAAGAAAAGAAAAAGCAAAAAAAGCAGAAAGAAGGAGCCAGTTGATGTAATTGCCAAAACAGGATGAGGCCAGGAGTTGGGGCTTGTGTGGTGATGAACATGGCGAAGTCCCTGAGAGGAAAAAGGAAACTTGGTAGAGGAGTGCTGGTGGAGGGACAAAAGTCTCAGCTCAGTCACATCGGTTGTCAGAAGCCTCATGAGGGTCTGGACTCCTCTGAGGTGATGTTTAAGCTTCCACTGATGTGATCAACTGTGGCTTTGCTTGCTTGTGGTGTTGTTTAGGAAAGTGGAGTGTATTCTGCTGTTACCTGCAGTACAGCCCAACACGGTGGTCGGTGCTTCAGAGCCGAGTGGTGAGGCGGAGCAAGGGTTCCTCCTGTGCCGGCTGTTCTCTCGCCCATCTTCGCAGGGAACCATGTGGTGGACAGACAGCAAGTATCCACTCCGTGGGCTGGGCTGCAGAGACACCATGCATCCCGTTGGTCTGCACTGCCTATAAGTTAAGCAAATCCATTCTAAAGCCCAAGAAGTGTAAAATACATGAGCCAATATACAAATCTTGAGGTAGGAAGGTGAAATGGATCCTCTAGTTGGTAACCCAGATGCTGCCACAGGACTTCAAGTGACTTTGGATGAGTGATTTGTTCTCTGCCACTGTAGAAGAGGAATACTAATGCTTTTGCTTCTCATAGGCTTTTGTGAAGTTTAAGACTAATATAGTTTTATTATAGTGAGATTACTTCATGTATGCAATTAAAATGGTTTAGTTCTTATCTCTCCTATAGGACTGGGTTTTAGATTGATTGTCATAGTAATAGGGCTTGGAGGAATGTTAAGCACTGAGTGTACTATATGAAGGATGTAGGAGAAACGAAGTGTGCCAAGGCTACAGGTGCCTGTGGTACATTCATGAAAAATGAAAAGGAAAACCAGAGGAAGAATTAGAAAGGCAAAAGGAGTACTGAGGGGACAAGGTCATGAAAGCCCAGTGGATGAAATGTCAAGGTGAATATGACCAGTGAGCTCCAAGGGTGAATTAAAAACAACAACCACTAAAGAAAAAAAAATGGTGGCAAATGAACTGGAAAAGATGGAAACTAAAAACAAAGTTCCAGATTAGTGATTTCTTTATGGTAAGGGTAGAAGGAAGTGGTTTAAACCAAGTGTTAAGTCCAGAGCATGAAGTGGACAGATTTTTAATGTTGGTTTAGTGAGAGTTTTTCCTTTAACTGTAGGTATATGAGAAGTCAAAAATACTAGGCTTAGGCATCCTCTAACATGCTTTAAGATGAGAGTAATTCAGCTGATTTCCTTGGACTTGCAGCATTGTTAAACTGGGCTAAAAGAGAGTCAAGGCTGTTATTTTCAGAAACTTGAGAAATGCAAACAGTGGTATTCTGCCAGGTAGAAACTGAAGAGTTAAAGATCTTTTGCATTTGTTGTGTACTCCTTCAGCAAACATAATGGAGATGAAAGTCACAGGCTTGAAACTCAATCATCCAACCATGAAACAACTAGGAAAAGGACCAAGGCACAAGTATGGTGCCTGGCTAAAATCTAATGATAGTTATTAATTTATAGGCTAATTTGGCTTCAAAAGTCTTTTGTTCTTTCCCTCTCTTTTCCACATGTCTTTTGGGATGCAATTAAAGGTCTTGGTTTTCACATTTGCTAATGTGCTAAGATACTTCAGGTTGTCTTGACAGCATACTGTGTCACAGCATGGCCAACAGAAATACCAAGTTCAACAAAGTCCATCTTTGGGTGTATGAAGCATGTGCCTGATTTTATTATTACAGCACTACACCAGGGGCACAAAACTTAATGAAGGTTGTGTTACAGTGACACAGGCTGTGTTGAGGAGTGGTGGTGGTAAGGAAACTCAGGAAGACAATGAGTATTTATATTACAATAGTGTCTGCAACATGCTAGAAATGTTTTCCAAGCATATAGGACTATATTCATTGCCAGAGAGCTTGTTCAAAGCACACCAGAAAGCAACATATGGTTTACAAAGTAAAATGACCAATATGACGGTTGCCAGAACAGAGGAGGAAGGAACTTCCTTCTCTTTCTTTTCAGCTGGTTACTCTTCACTTGCTCCCTAAAGTGGCCTTTCCAAGATAGCTAATTTCTTGTCTGTGTCAGTGAATGTTGGAAAAGAGCTTTACTGGTGACTGGGTAATGATGAGATGTACTGCTTTGCAGAGAGTGCAGTGAAAAGGCTTTAAAATTAAATACCAGTCATGATGAGGATGTTGTGGGACAAACTTAGTGCAAGGTCATAGTTTTTTGTTACCACTTAGATACAGATCTGATATGTTTATTAGAAAGGGAAAAAAAAGAAGGTTGGTCAATGAATAACTTCTGTTTTTATTAAGTAGTAATAATAGCTGCATTTATACCATGCTTTAGATAGCTTGCATACTGCAGTGCTGAGATTATATAAGAAACCAAAAAAGAACCTTTGAAGCCCTGGGAGAAGGGGAATGCAGTGTAACAAGATTATAGAAGGTTACAAAGTGAGTTTAGAAATAAAGTTTAAATGAAAAGTAATCTCATGTTGGGATAGTTTCACTGTGAATGGGAAAAAAAAGTGCTTGGACTCTAGGCTAAGTTTTTCACTGCTGCTAGAAGGCCTCTTGGAAGCTACACAGGCTCCTGAGGTGAGTGTGTAGTGTAAGGTGTCAGTGAGACAGATGCCTGTCCACAAGGGTGTCATAATTAAAAGTCAGAACTTGGGGGCTTGTAGCATTTGCTCTCTTCCACCCAGACCACTCCACCATGTTCTTCAGCCTACCTACAGCTATTCCACTTGGACCATTATTCACTGGTCTCAACAGTGCCATTTTTCAAGCTTGCTTTTCATACTAGCAAGTGAACTGTAACAGGTTTGCAGATTTTCCAAATTAAAGGAGAGAACTGTTTGTCTGAGTTGGATTCTCTGTTAAACTCACTTCCTTTCTACTCAGGACAAAGTGTACAAAGTACATCCACAAGGCTATGCAAGTGCTCCTTTGTTGAAAGCACGCTCTTTTCCTGAGGTACTCAAAGGGTTAGCATGGTTTATTCATCTCCCAGATACCCCCCCGGCCCCTGTTTCTGCAAAGCAAGGAAAGGGTCACCCAGGAGAGGTGATCTGGAAGATGTGGGGTTGTTGCCTGGCAGGACTAGTGCCAGCCATTACAGAGGAGCACATGACCAAACACAGGGCCCCTCAAATCACAGGCAGCATAACTGAAGGAGCCTCAGAACTTTTCAAGATCCAGGCTTTGACATGCCAAGAACTTGGTATTTTCCACAATACGAAGTGGCAAAGGGCACTTGGGACAGCAGAGAATTTGGCTCAGAGCCCTGAAAATAATCTGCAGTACCCTGTACCATCTCTCATCCTGCTGAGTGCTTGTTGATGCTATTGCAGAGTTTCCCTAAAGGTTTTTGCTGAAATTAAAGTTATAGAATATGTTGGTTGTTTATCACTGAATATCATAATGGTCTAATGTTTAAATAAACCTTTGATTATAATCTGAATTTATAAGTGTTGGACTAAATTATAAGGAGTATTCTCAATTATTCTATGTAAACTTGTGTTTAATACTGTCTTTAATATTATGAGATTCCTCCAGGCTGTTTAACTAAAATTGGTTTTGCTGTCCCTGAATCTGTCTGAGATTATATGCACTTTCATATCTGGAAATATAGCCTATTTTTATTACACCAAAAATATGGTTGAGCCAGAGAGATTTATACATATTAAAATTTTTGTCTACTGTAATAATTTTGTTCATGTTTAAGGAAAATTAATTATGCTAGTGAAGTACAAAACAATGGTTTTTTTTTTTCTTTTTAGCTGAAAAGGCTGCTTCCAGATGTCTGTATCTGTAAAGCTATGAAAATGCAGCATAGCTTAGAAAATACTCAAGACCAACTCATTCCAGTTTTGTCCTCATTTTAAACTTTGTACCATGGAAAGTTCAAAAGCCTTGTTTCACATTGTTTGTGAGATTTCTCCAGAGGGAGTATTTCTGGCTCTGGTTAGAAAAGAACTCCCTGTCTTGCTGAAGATTGACAATCATGTACATTTTTGGCCTCTAACTTAAGCAAGCCAGCAGGCCCTCAAGTGCTTAAAGTCCAGTTATGAATAGAAAATTACTTTTAAAAAGAACATTTTCCAAACTCATTTGAAATTCACACACTGAAACAGCAATAAGCAGTTTTGGGGGCAAAGAAAGAGAGATTCTTGTTTTATCTGTATGTAGGTCAAATTTATCTGAACCATTCCATAAAATTTTGTTGATTCTGGTGCAGACAAGTCTTCCAGAGTGAGAACAGGGGACTCCAACATAAAGCAAGCCCAGCGCCTCGTAGCAAAAAGACCTGTTCATTCTGCATCTGATATGTGCTTCCTGCCCCTCTGTCATCATGATTCAGCATGGTGACATGTTGAAAGATCATTAAGGTGGAAACAATGCCGAGCAGTGTTAGGATGATGTGACCTGCCACGATTATTTTGTGTGTACCTGATTTACTGCACATCATATTTTCTCTTTCCTCATCTTTCGGCTGCCAGGCACGTACTTCTTGCTTCTGCCAGTGCCTGGTCTTGTATTTGAAGAAGAGAACAGGGGTGCCCTGGGGCCCTGGGGTGTAGGCAGGGACAGTTTGCCCTCTGCCCCTTGGTTTGGGAAGCTTGAAAATACCTCAGCTCATGCCTTGCTGTTTAATGGGTTACAAAATCTCCACTTGTCTTTTGTTTTTTTTTTTTTTTTTTTTTTCTGATTACATATAAACAGTTACCCATAGCTCAAGAGAAGAACTCAAGAATCTTGTGTTCCTGAAACTATGAAGACATATTTGCTTAAAAACTGGACATTCTATCTTTGGGTGAAGACACAATTTCTTTTCCCTTTCTCCAGATGACTAGCACAATTTCTAATATCCCTAAACTCTTTTTCTTATGGAGGCAATTGTACTAGTAGGGGAGATTCCAAGAAAACAGTGATCTTAAAATGTTTGCTGCTATGAAAGGAGGGACTAGTTTCAGTAATTTAAGAGAGGAAGAGAAAGATAATAGTGAGTGAGGTTTTCAGCTGATAAGACTGACTAGGTGGTATTCCTCAATAACACTCAGAGGTTTAAATTTTGTTTTCTTTTTTTGATGAGGTAGTTTCTTGAGAAGAATGGGGACAGGCTTCATTTTTTGTTTGTTTGTTTTTTGTGTGAACGATGGTGTCCTCCCTCTTTTCGTGAGCAATGGGGATACAATATTATAGCTCGTGTTTTGTTAGAACTATCAAGCTAGCACCTCTGTCCCAAAGAGCTCACCTTTGCCAGGGCTGGCTACAGACACACCCACACACACAAGCACTGTGAGCCTGAACCCTAAAGATCCCCCGCAGTCAGGGTGGAGTCAGTACCGTGTTTTCTGTCACTACCCATTCTTCCTTCTGCCAGGACAGTGCCTGTGCTCCCGTGCTCCCCTCTGATGCATAACACAACGCAATGTCCTGTGGCTCTCCTGCCGTTGCACCCCATCCCAAGGGCTTTGTGATGTCTACTCCTGCGTTTCTGTTCTTCCCGAAGACACAGGATTTTACTCTATGCCCTTCTGTTTGCCTTCAGTGCTCCTCTCATGCCCTTCTTCAACTCTTTCTTCAGATTAAGACAGGATGTTGAGTTGCTGCCACCAGAAGGGGTGGTTCTGCTCCCTCTGGAGCCATGTTCCTTGGCTTCACTCTTGTCAAGCCCTTTGGTGAGTCAGTTCAAGAGAGCAGTTTTCTGTTGGATTAACAAGTTGGATCAGCTTACCAAGTGGTTTGATGTGGTGTAAGAGAGGGTGTGGACCAGCAATGCCAAGAGTTGGGGAGGGAAAAGCAGGACCACCCAAGTCAGAATCGTAAGCTGACTCAGTCATGTCATGTAACTTCACTCTTATTTACTTCATATTATGTAACTCGACCCATTTCTACTTTGACTGAAGAGAGGCTTTTAATTTTGAAACAGTATTGAGGGAATCAGCAGATCCAAAGTGCAGGATATTTTGTACCAAGACAGGATAATGGCTAGCATCACCTGATGCTGCTATCTAAGGATGCAAGGAGAGGTGTTTCAGGCTACTGATGGTGCAAACAGCATGCCAGGGACTCAGATTTTGTAAGTTTTTGTTTGTTTCTTTGTTTGTTTTATCATTCAGGTTTTAGTAGTTGAAAGGTTCTGGCTGTTGATGATAATAGTTCTTGATATTTTAGAACTGAACAAATATGGTATTAAAACTTGTGATACTGATGCACACTCATTATGATAGAATTCTCTGTCATCTTATTCTTCCTCTGTTAACAGGTACAACCTTCTGTACAAATACTCTTTGACTAACACCAGAGTAAGATATTTCATCATGTTTTAAAACACATCCCAAGCAACTTATACCAAGGATAGATATTTACTAAACCAGGAATGCTAGTAATGGATATACAATAATTTAAATTCCCATATTACAAAAATTGTTGTCTCCTCCCTGCATGATCTAAACTGACACTGTTAATTTTATCTCTTTCAATGGGCATTCAGATAGCACAAAGCTGTTCATGAATCCACTGAAACATAATGTTGGAATTGTACATTGGAGAGCTTTTACAAAGCAGTACTGAAATAGTAAGTCCTGGAAAATTAAGCTTACAAGGATTTTGTGCAGGCACACAGCTGAATTTGTATTATTAACATCCTTGTTTTGTGTTCAGAGTGATTGTATGTGCTACAGAGCTGTAATTAGTGCTGGGCTGTGTCTGAGTTTTGCTATCACTCTGCATCAGTTTGTCACTGTTAGAGTCACCTGAACCTGTTCCTTGCTCGCCCAGTTAGCTAATTAGTGTCATGGAGAAAAGGTGGCATGTAATGGTACTAAAAGAAAAGGCCTTTCATTTTTATGCAGAAGCAAAAGCAGGTCAAGAAGCAATTTGTTCCTTCTTCATCCACTTACAGTGCAAGGGAAGATTATATCACTTACTTTGTAAGGAGGAAGATTTCACTTTTTTTCTTCCTTTCCTGCTACATTAGGCTTATATTTTCTCCCTGGGGTTATTCTCTCTTTTTTGCTGTTGTTTTGGGTGTGTTGTGTTTTTTGTTCATTTGTCTGTTTTGGGGTATATGTGTGTACCCTCAGATTGTTGGCAATGCTGGGACCATGTTCAGGAGTTTTCATTAAAAAGCAGATTCCTAAAAAAGATTTCTCAGGTTAGAGCTTCCTCAGTGTCTGATTGACTTCTGACTGGAGGGGATAGGCAGACAATAGATGAAGACTGTCCTCACCTATTTACCAAATTGTTCAAATGGTTGTTGAAATTAGTGTGGGAGGCAACACTCCTCCCTCTGTGCAAACACATCCTCCAAGAGAAGCTATATGCTGTGGGCAAAAGTAGTCAAGAGCTTGCTGCCTTTTTCTTTTTTTTTTAATAAACAACAACTTACCAGTTTGAGAGGCTGAACATGGCTAGCTCATATACACATCATGTTTGTGGGTATGCCCAGTCTGTGAACCCAGCCTGATTCCTACCTTATTTTAGCTACAGCAACCATTTATCCGCTCTTTTAAAGCATATTCTGTATTTAACTTGTGACATAAGTAAAAGAAATGCTGAATCATATCTTTGTGGAGCAACACAGAGCAGTGCATTTGTTAATGGAACCTTATTTTTGATTTTGATTTAAAAATATCAGCCTCAGTCTTTTAAGGAAAAAACACAGCACAAAGCTAAAAACAGTTTTTACTCTATGTTATCTTAAGATAGCACTGAATCACAGACCTAGGGCAAAAGTCAATTGAGAATATGGGTTCATGGTAGAGAATCTGCCCCGAGTATGTCAGGAAGAAAACTTTTCAGAGGTTCATAAATGCCAGTGTGTAACATCAAACACATCTGGTGCACTACATACTGTATTGGAAAGGTTCAGTGTTTGTTAGATACCGGGCCAAGCTCTAAAGCAAGGTGCAAGCTTGCTTCCCTACCCTTTGGAGCAGCTAGATGGGAGCTCTTCCAGAAAACTCTCTGGAAACTTTCATCTAGCCTCAGTGCTCTATAAATAGAGGAGGTCTTCATCCCTGAGGAGGTTTTGCAATGCTGTTGTGTGAGGGAGTGCTGAGCTCCGATGGAGGGAGGCAGAGGAAGAGCTTGTAGGGCAGTGTGGTGGGACCAGCATGGGGAACAGGATCACCTTCATTGTGAGATGAGGTGTGAGGATAGGTTGAGAGGGGATTAATTAAGATGTAAGGCTCCTCCCAAAAATGCATGTGCAGGAAGAAATTCTCTCAGATGCTATACAAAAACTACTGCCAGCAGTGTGCAAAATGCAGCCACAGTGGCTGTCAGCTGCAAAAAAAGATACCTGCCTCAGTCAGTCAAGAAACACTCCTGAAGATGGGATCTTTCCCTCTCCACCACAAACAGAGAAATGGTTTCACTGGGACCAGTGAATACAGCAATATATGCTGTAAGAAATGCTCTAGTTTACCATGTAGAAATTACTCAATTTTTCTGATGGACTGTCATGAGTGTGATAATATGTGACAGAGTGATCACAAACATAACTCTGGACTAAGTTCCAAGATCAAAACACTTGGAATTTTGTTTCTAAAAAATATGTAAATATAAAAGGTGACTGTTACAGAAGGTAGAAGACTCCATCCTAACATTCTCCCTTTTCATTAATGTAGGTGTCTTGATTGTGATGGCAGATTAAAAAGCATTGTCTTCCAAAATTTTGCTGCGGTGTATTTTCCAAGATTTAGCTGCAATTCAAATATGTGGGGAAGATTGTGTTTGGGTAAAGTTTCATGTATTATTTTCAAAATAAAAAACTTTTTAAAAATGAGATTGACAAAGGAAAATTTCACTCTGACTTCTGATAGCTCAGCCTCATGGCAATATCCAAGTCTTGTATGCTATACATTTGAAAGATGCATACTCCATTACTTGTTTGGTTACTTTTGTGGGAAAAAAATTTGGCTAAGCTGAGTAATTTGGAGTGAACAAGGCTAATTTTGGAGACAATATTCTGTCTACAGAAGAATGAGAAAATGAAAGCAAACTATTTTCCTGCTTACAGACTGCATATTGAACACTATAATATATAACTGGTCTATAAATAAGTTATTGTTTGATCTCTAAGACCTTCAATATTCAATCTTTAAATGTTTTTCTTCCTGCCAGCAGAGTTTCAGAGTTAAGAGAAATCTTTATTTTGTTGATGTAAAACAATATGAAAATAATAATAATAATATAGGAAAACCGAGCCATTGCTTTACAAGGCTATTATTCCTCTGCCTTCCTGAAAATGTCATCCAGCTACAGTTTCCTTAATGGTAAGGTAGATGTGTTTTCTGTACCAGAACAGTACTTACTTCTTTCAGTGTGCTGAGGTTTTGTGGTAGAATTTTAAGATGAGACCTTAGACAGGCTAGAATGTATGATACAAAGTGCTAATTGTAAGGTAAATTACAAGGGAAAAAACCTCACAAAACCAAAATTGATGACAAATCACTTGGTCATGCTTGGCTTCTAAGTAATTGGGACAAAATGTACAAATGGGAGGGGATTTCTAAGAGTGTCATGCATTAGCTCCCAAAAACTTCCCTTTGCTTTTTTATTATTCCAATGAGCAAAATCATCCTTGCATATCCTAGCTTGCTGCAGCTGAACTGTCTACTGCAATCTTAAAGGCAACAATGGAAAGAGTTTCTTCATGTAAACAGGCCTGTTCACACACACAAGAGGTAAGTAGCCAGTCCAATGTTGGTGTAATCCCTCTGAGCAGCTTCTCAGACACCCTAAGGCTGTACTCTTCAAGTTGTGCACACATAGCTGAGATGTGTACAGTGGTTTTATGAATATTTTGTTAACATTTTTCTAAGTACTGAAATACACTGTTCATAAATTGGTCTGGCTGTGTGCTGTGTTGCTGTGTGAATGAGAAGGAAGGGAGAAGCCAAAACTTGTTTTCAAGTGGTTTATTGACTATTAAACTCACAGCTAGAATAAAAGCAGCAGCAAATAACCTGATCTATGTGTTACAACAGTGCACAGTCTCACCTTCTCCCTCCTTGCATCGTATTTCCTATCTAGGTCGCTGTGCAGTGCAAGGCTGTTGATTTACCAGATAATGTTTCCACACATTGCCCCAGACATGGTGATGACAGGCAGGTTTTCAGACTGTTTATGCAAATCTCTAATGCCTTGAGCCTACTCCTGGCAGAAATTTTACCTTCTTGCTGGTTTGGTGCCTGGTGTGGCTTGCCCAGCCTTATATGTGGCACTGGCTATACTGACATCTAAACAGCTTTGTAGATAAAGCCATCTTGCTGTCAGCCTGTTAAATATAAATTCCGTCACTACCCTGCAACTGCTTTGTAATTAAATGTTCTGTTAGGCATACTCTGGCTTAATGAGTTTTATGAGTCATGGTGGCAAAGAGAAAGGAGAGTCCCCAAAAACAAGAATGGGCACAAACACCCTCTTGATAATTCTCTTATTTAGAGAGTAAGGTTCTTGCTTGTACAGAGAAGTCAACACCAGGTCTCCTTGGATCCCTCGTCAGAGAATCTCACACTGATGCCTGCTAAGGTACCCAGAGAAAGTGATTTTGCAGTTCTGAATTACATGAAACTAGTGCAGGCACTTGCAAGAAAGTGGTTTGTTTGTGGCATCTTGATTTGAGAGTGCTTGAGAAGGAAGGAAGAGGTGAGAACTTGGAAATTCTGTGTTCTCATAAGCTCAACCCCAAACCCATCTACACCACAGGAGATGTATTACGTCTCGGAGGAGAGCCTTGCTAGGCCGCAGTAGTCAAGGTCTGAGCATTTAAAGCATCACCAAAACCATTTCTCACTAGCTGTGAGCAACTAGGGGCATAAAAACTGCCAGTGTGAGAAGGCAGCTCAGCAGTATCATGCTCCTATGTGCTGGGGCAGAGGGAATGCACCCTGCATGGCCAGGACCATCCACACCCCCTGCTTTCACACCCAGTTGTTCCAGGAGGGAGGGACTGTGCCCCTGGCAGTGTGTGCAGGATGGTGAGGCTGTCCTTGACCCCGGCTGGACCTGCTCCAGGACTGCCAGTGGGGGGAAGAGGCAGTCAAGGAGCATGTAGGGATGGAAAAGTGTTGGGCACATCTGGAGTTCCTCTGACCAGACTCGCCCTGTTGGTGTAGCTTGCAGTGAACACAAGGCAGAGTCGGCTCCTGGGTGCGTGGGGCGGATGAGCGCAGAGGTGCGTAAGTCAGTCTGTAAACGCCAGGTCTGTCAGCCGAGGAGATTACCACTCACCCAGCACTCAGGCACACACCCCCCACCAGCTTTCCTTGACCTATTTACTAGCACTGAACTACATACAGGCACACCTGGTGTTTCAGCTGCCTGAGCTAGCACTGCTCACTTGGATTTCAGAGGCCCAGGGGAAGCACGTACAAGCGGTTTTGCTGACAAACCTGGGAGGGTAGTGGTGGTTAGGAGGAGAATGGTAATAGCCAGGGTGGGATTGGACTGGGGTACTGACACTGCAACAACATCTGGAAGAAGACTTGAGTCTCCAGCCTGGTTGGGTCCATGTGGCTGCTTACAGGCTGTGGTTGCAGACAGGCTATGACTGCATGAGCAGGGCTTTGAGTAGAGCTGTTCCCTCCCTTCCTTTCCCCATGTGCCCCAGGGAGTGCTGCAGCTGCCCCAGCAGCCTGCCTGCCCCTCCTGTGGCTAGCTGCCCTTGTTTCTCCTGGGACTGAGCACGCTGAGCCAGCTCATATCCACTGCTTGCAGCACAGCACAAATTACAGGGCTCTGTGCTGTTCCCCAGATGGGACAAGGATCAGCCTCTGCTGCAGCCCCTCTGCTTACCTTGTCCTTTCACCTTAAGCTCTTCATCTATCTGTGTCCTGTTGCAAATGCTGAACTAAATCCTTAATACCCGTGAGCAGGGATGGAGGGTTAAATCAGATGAAAGATTAGAGTATCTTAGCAGGATATATGCTTAACTAAGGGTCTTGGGTCTGTAACTAAAGTCTAAAATGCCCCTAGGCAGCTGTCTACACCCTGGTGGTGCCAAGACTTGCTAGGCAGCTGCCTGTATGAGCTGCTGGTCCCTGTTCATAGTCAGATCTGCTGCTCTCTGCTCAAGACCAGGACACCAACCTCATCTGGTAGGCATCCTGGCCCATTGGCAAGAGAAGTTGGCACATGAAAAACTTTACAAAACCCTGAAAACCTGAGGCAGATGTCTGACCTACAGAGTGGGATTCACACAGCCTGTTCCTCCAGACACAGAGAGTTTCTTGCTTCTCCCCTTTTCAGTCCTCCAGGCACTTTTTGAGGTAGCCACCAAAGCACATGCTTGAGGTGCTGGCAGAAGATAGAGGCCTGTGCAAGCAGGAAATACGGTCTGTATATGAGAAGCATGGGAGGTCTGGCATACAGCACCTTTAGTTTGTACATCCCAGAAAAAATGAAAGAAAAAAACCAACCAGTAAATAAAGCTGTCTGCTTGTTTTGGCTCTGGTTGTTGGAAACTAGGTAAGGTGAATTAGTATAATTTAATTTACATCACTATCTTTTATAAGTTGTAAAGTTCCGCATGTCATATGACTTACAATCTTTACGGGCTTCATTTCTGATCTCTTTTTAGACCTTGATATATCCATGCTATTTTTAGTCTTGCAGACTATTTTTGAGTAATATCTACAAGATACAGTCTTTTTTTTTAGCCAGCCTGGTAGCCCAAACTGTGCCAGACTCTCCTCTTATACCTTGACTGCTGCAATGTCCTTTCTTTCTCTGGTTGCGAGATACACACTCATTGACCCTGCAGCTGCATACACATTCACAGGGCTGCTGCAAAAGTTGTTTTCTTTGCTTGCTGTTTTGTCACCCCTTTCCAGTGACCTCCTTACTTCAGTAAGAGAAGAATTCAAACCCAATTTTTATATATATATATACACAAAGTCCATTTCTACTGTGGCTGATGTTATTTCTCTGTACATGCAGATGGGCTTCTTTGCACGTGCACAACGGGTGGAGCGCCTTTGCTGTGCCCCAGGTTGCCGCAGGAAGGAGCACACCCCTTGGGCCTCCCTGCAAATGAGCTGCAGGCCATTGAATCACTGGCAATGGCTGTTTGTTTCCAGCACCACCTTTCCTGGTGTCCCAAGGCCCCGTTGCTGTCACATCAAGGATATGCATTGCTCCTGTGATGGGCAGGAGAGTGAGAAGCCCTGGGGAAAGCCAGCTACTGAATAGCCCTGATACCGCCAGAGCAAATTCCTCCCACCCACAGCCCAATCGCTGTGAGCTCCAAGTTGCCTCAAAGAAGCAGGTTGTCAAGGGGAGGCTTTAGGACAAAGGACCTGGTTTTCATTATCCTAACCCACGATGGGCCACTCAGAAGCAGTCTCCAAATTCAGCTCCTTCTTCCTCTTTAGATCCTACACAGACTCTTTGTCCTTCATCAGCTCTCCCATTTCTGCTGAGACATGTGAGTTATCTCTGGAGCTTATTTTAAGAAACACTATGGTACTGGAGTTTTCCTAAGGTGTGTGCCATACATGTGGAAATACTGTAAAGCTGCTCTCTACAAGCACAGATTGAGTTTCACTGATTTTAAACCATCAAACACACCTGCTTATTTTTGCTTTAAGAACTTTCTGAGCCTATCTCCATTCTTTCCAGGACAAAATACAAGGTGAAATCCCACCTTCAAGGAGATGCCCCATATTTCCCCATACTTAGATTTTTACCCCTGCAACTCTGTTCTCTTTATCACGCTCCCTTTCACTTTCAGGGCTTGCTTCAGGGAACATCTGCTTCCCAGAAGTTCCTTAGACTATCTGCAGTCAGACTGGCAATGGCAAGTCTGCAGGTATCCCACTGCCCTCAGGGCTGGCTGGCAGTGATACTGCAGGGCTACTGCACTTCTAAGTGGGGATGACATTAAGTGGTATCACATCCTGCTCAATTTATTTGCATACTGCAAACAAGATTGATTTGGATCTTAGACATGAAAATAGACATATACAGGCTATAAGTTCATGCAGATGTTTATACAGATTGCTTGAGACATAAAGATCTCAACACTGATAAAAATAATGAAAGAACATATTCTAGATTATTTTGGTGAATTCTGTTCTCTTACTGTGACACAGAATTTGCCTTGAAGGCTATTGTAAGGCATCAATCTATTTTGTTTTAAGATAGTAGTTTCTTTCTTCCCCAACCATGTTCTAATATTTGCACTGTAAAAAATAAAATCATTTAGACATTTTAGCTTGTCTGTGCTAGAAAAAGGTACTGTTACAACAATGCAGAAGTAATCATTCACACCTATTGTGCAGACAGCATGAAGACATTTCATAATAGAACAGCAACTCCCAAGTAAAAACTGGAAGAAATTAAGTGGTAAAAGTCACCTCTCTATCATCCAAAGAAGGGATTTTGCCAACATAAACGAGTTTGGTTACAAAACCTCACAGTCCTTACTGCAATTATTATACTAGGAAAACTTGTAGATCCAGACTGCCTACAAAAACATGACTGCAGCAGCCACCAATATCCAGAGGACTTGTTACACCAAAGTCAGTCCAGTTGTAACTCTTTATTTCATTGAAAGTCATTCCAAGAATGACTTTGTTCCAGTGGACTGGATTCCCTTTCATAACAGGAGCATAAAGTGCTCTTCTAGTACAATCACGTATTCCAGGAAATATGTAAAAAGGAAAATATTTTTTTTTTTATGGTGGGGAGAGGGACTGTGAAGCGAAAATGAATAATTTCTGTATTGGAATTCTTCCACTGCAGTAAATATCCAACCTCCCACCAGCATGCTGCCCTCCTTATTTTGCAGGCTTGTGAGATTCTTATGGCTCCAGGTGGCCTTATTTCCCCTCCTAGATAGCGCAACTCAGCCTCACAGCCAACACAACAGCTAACCAGAACTTTTTTTAGCCTGATAAATATATCTGTGTGAAGGCATTGTGTGGCGTGTGTGAATCCAAGTGGGGCCAAGGTGCGAGCTGGGCAGCACGCAGCCCAGGGCTGAGGCAGCTCTGTGCCAGGCAGGAGGAGAGGAGCTCTGTCCCTCCCAGCACGTGAGCGGCGGGAGCTTGCAGCAGTAGGGCACAGCCATGTAAATCCCTTTCAGCCACACGGCTTCCCGGCCCCACGGTTTAGTTTCTGTGCTCAGGTGCCTCGTGCTGGGCATGCTGCTAATGGATGGCTTGGGCACCATACTCAGCCTGTGCTCTTCTCCCTTATCTGGGCTCTCCTATCTGCTCCATGTTACGGTTTCTCTAAGCCTGACAGAGAAATAAAAACACCATCTTCCTTCCACCAGGAGAAATGAATCTGGTTCTGGGCTTTGAGGCAGCAAGACATAGGGAATGCTCACATAAGTTGGCTGTTACTGGTGGCGAAGTAAGCACCTGGAATGGTGGTGGCTTTCCTAGGTATTTAGATAGAGTAGAGTTTGGGAAGCTGGAATGGGAGGATACAAAGTGCTGCTGCTTCCACCTCTGCTGTTTCCACCTCCTGTGATGGTGTTAGGACAGCATACCCAACTCTCCAAGATCTTTTCTCAGCTCCCTATAACAGCTTCACAATTTCTATGTTCTCTTGAGTGGTATGAGCCAGTCCCCAGTCTTGGCCTTTTATCCTTGGAGTGGCAAAGGCAACTTTGCCAGTTCACCTGGGGAGCCAAGAGAAATGGCTTTGGCCAGTCAGACCCAATCAGGTGCCCTGAAGTGCAACAGTCTCTGACTCCGCTCTACCAAGCACCGCACAAAGGGCTGATATGTTTTGGTACTTTCACTTATGATCAAAACCAGCTCGTTTCACTTTATATTGCAGCAGCCTAGGAAAGTACAGATAGTAAGTGACTGGACCTCATCCTAAAACTCATTTAATTCAGGCCTTTGCACTTGTCAGTCAACAGTTTTGCATGCAGCCAAGCGATGCTCAGACACCATAGCACCCTATATGCAGTTTCACATGGTTCTAGCTTTGACTGTCATTGCTGTTTCCTCTTATGTTTGAGATGCTTTTTAGAGATGTGCTTCATTGCCAGGGTGCGTGTAGATCCATAGGATCAGTGGTGAGGAAAGCCTGTTTCACAGGCTGGCTTCTGGCAGGTGTTCAAGTGGTCAGCTCAGACCTGACTTTGCAGTGAATGTGACTCAGAGTGTGTCCCTCAGTGCACTGGGCAGGGTGTAGGCATGTGTATCTGGGCAAAGCAGATGTGAACCACTGCCGTCCATATGTGCAAATGGCCCTCCTCAGGCACCAGGGGGTGTGTCACTTGGGGTGTTTTACCTCCCTCAAGAATCATGCCTTGGGCTTCCTTTCAATCCCCTGCTTGTGTGAGGGGAGTTTGCTTTAACATGTCAGGTTGAAAACTTCAGGTGTTTTAGGAGTTGCTTCACATGCAGCTCAGCTGTCACAGCTCAACGGTAGCTGCCTCGAGGGGGAGAGTGAGAAGTGAAATACAGACACCCTACAGCTGTAGGACTCTACCTGTGCGGCTCTGCCTTTGGCTGTTTTTGTAAAACAGTGCAAAGTTTATGCACTTCAGTATCTGCCCTGTGCACATATTCCTGATGTGTTAAAAGCCTGCTGGTTATTCCCCTTCATCTATTGCACGCAACTACAGTTTATCCTAATTGGGTGTTTGGAAAAATCTTGTCACTCAAATTACACTGACAGAAGGTGAAAGTAAGCAAGCAGGAAACAAGGGCAACTGCATATATTCCATGCGGGTAGATTACTTGTTCTTTTCCTGTGGAACAGCTGTGGATGTTTTTCTTACTTTAAAAAAAAGAGAAAAAGGCAAAAAAACCTCAACCACCAACCAAGCCCTGACCTCTGGCTAACTACCAGCTTCAGCTATACCAGACATACCCAGCTGTGTGCACGTAGCTGAGTGATGCCCTCCCAGAGCAGGGCACATTCCAGGGACTTGGTTCTTTGGGATTAACTGTCTCTTTCATCAGCTTGGCTTGGACTACTGTTGCTCTTGATCATGCAATGCAAATCTTTCTGAGAAAGACTCTCGGGCTATTGATTACAAAACACAGACATTTTGACAACCACCACACAGGATCCAACCCTCGGTGTTGTGGGCTGCTTTTACCATAGATAGGAACTGTGTCATTGATCACAGCCACATATGCAAATATGCATCGTTTGCACTATGCAATGCTGAATATCTAGTGAAGCAAGATGAAAATTATCATTTATGTCACTTGGGGGAAAGAGCCCTGCCAAAATGTGGGTGGATGCACTTTATCTAACATCCTACCTAACATTAGTGGCTGAGAGCAGCAAGCAGGAGAATTACAACACTTCTGCTTGTGAAACATCATTCGAGAAGCAGAAGGGTGTGGATTTATCCACACCTCATTTTAGGTGTCTAAATGAAGCACCAGTATGAGGAGCAAAGTTGTCCTGGGCACTTCCTCAGAGAGAGATGTGGTTAAGATTTTAGGAGGGATAAATTGCTTTCTGCAGGCACCTCCCTCTCTCTCAACCACAGAAGACCACAGAGCACTGCACTGCTTCACCTCCTCACTGGCTGCAGTGAGGGAGCAGGGTGGCAGAAGCACTGTCTAAAGGGAAGATACTGGTAGTTGTTTGGGGCCTGTCTTAAGGAAGGGAAGAGGGAAATTCTAAATGATTGGTTCAGGATTCCTCTGGGGGGACAGCCACAGCCAGCAGTAGTCAGCATGTGCAGCAGATCCTTTATCTCCTGCCCAGAGGCGTGCTCCAGAGGAAGGTTGTGCTGGGACAGTCCCCATGAGGTAAGAACCTCCTGTGATGCCAACCCCAAAGCTCTGCTGATTTACACTAGGATGAAAATAGCCCTCAGAGGTGTTACACTAGTGAAAGGTCAGTCAGACTGGGACATCAGGGCCAACATATAAAGGAGTGGGCAAAATAGCTACTTTTCTGTGTATGTGTAGGAGCTCTGCTCTAAAGATAGACTGCTGAACTATTTATCATGACATCTGTCTGTCCCATCTGCATAGGAACAGGTTTACCTCTGAATGCCATCACCATTAGAGTAGGTACTGGGCAGTTTTGAGAAGCCTTGGGCCCAGGCCAAGGCTTCTGTACTGTGGAAAGAGAAATTTAAAACAGCCCTGTTCCCTATTCCCTGCCTTCCATAAGCTTGCTCACAGTGTGTTCCCTGCTATTGCTTTCTGTGAAAACTGGCGAGATCCCCTTCTCAAAACCCAGGGGACTCCTGAGTTCCAGTAGAGCTGACATTCATATGAGCTGCACCTATGGGCAAGTTCTGTGCACCTTCTTGATGCCAGCATGTGCAAAGGAAAAGTCAGCTTTAACCTTCCCAGCAGAGCCTGCTTTCCTGGGGTGCAGGGAATACCCTGCAGGTACCCACTCCTTCATCTGGCTGCAGAAAGCCCCTGCCAGCAAGGAGGGAGAGCAGAGGCAGTATAGCTTCAAGCAGTATTTGGAAAAGTTCCAGTTCTTGCAAGGCCAGTACAATGCTGAATAAAAAAGGTGGGTGGTTTAGTAAACCTGGCATGGCCAGCAATGACAAAGTGACAAAGGGCATTTTCCTCGTGGTCAGCCTCAAGGTTGGGAAGGAGGGGCAGGTGCAGCTGCATGTCAAAGCAGTGGTGGTGAAAGTGTGCATCGCTATGATCACAAAGAAAGCCAGTCCCTAAGAAATGATCAATGGTTGTGGGGGTCTAAGGTGTTCCAGATGAGTTGGTATAATTGATAGACCTTACAATCCTGTTGCCTGACCCTCACTCTCCTCTGCTCTTTCTTCCAAAAAGGAGGTTTTACAGTCCAAAAATATGAAAGAGCACTTCTGTGCTGTTTTTTAGCACCTGACTGTCCACCATGGTCAACATGCTGTTTTTGAGGCAGTTGGGTCCAGAAAAGATAATGTTAAACCTTTCAAAATACACATTTCTTTCCCCCTATGGAGAAAGGCCCTATGGATGTGTAGCCATAACATGGATAATCATCAGCAGTGGTGTGCCTCCCCTTCCTTGTCTCCCCAGGAGCCCGTGTGCACCCCCCTTTCAAGTGCAGTGGTGCGTGTGTTTTGGACAGAGCCGGCAGTGGCTCAGGCAGGTCCCCACAGACACTTGTGCTGCCACAGCCAAGAGCAGGGCATGCTGTGGTACTCGGGCAGGGGCAGAAACACCGCGCAGGGGCTCGGCAACCTGCCTGCCTCAGAGCCTGCTCGTTTCCTGCCGCCGTGCTGGAGGAAGCACCTGCGCTGCAGAAACGAGCGGCTTAACTGCCGCCTAAGATCAAAATGAAGAACGCCTCTGGAAAACTGGCAGCTGGAGAAATAGAAGGGGATTTTCTATTTTGCACACCACTGTGAGAAAAGGGAGTGACCTTCCTTGAGGGCTGGGAGACAAAGGTTCAAAGATTTGCCTCTCAAGTCTGTGCAACCAGTGAGACGCCTGCTTGTGTAAGACTAGAGCTGAGGAACACCTTCCTGGGACACCACCAGCAGCTGCTGTGAGGACAGGAGCAGGAAGAGAGATGGGAATTGATTTCTTGGAGCACTGGCCTGGGTTGCTGCAGGCAGCCATGTGGTAGAGGTTCTTTGGAAACTAAAGAGATCTCATACCAAAAAGCAGCAACATTTGCTGCTGTCTTCCTCTGTGGGTGGCCTTTTTTGTCATGCCTCTGGTAACTACGAACTTCCCTCACATTTTAAGACTTGGTCTGTTGATGACCAGCTTGCAATCAAGTATTTTTGAGTCAGACTGTCCTTCAAGTTGAACAGTTTGACTTTTTCCCTCCTGTCCCCTCACAGTGTTTACAGTGAGAAATCGTAAGCTCTTTCAACCTTTGCTTTGCTGAAGTTCTTGTAATGTCTTACAGAACAGGCTGTGTATTCCCTGTAATTTTCCTGGATATGTCTTCACAGCACCTGTTCCAGTTCGAGTGCTTTCTGAAAATAGATCTAACTGGAATGGTATACAATATTCCAGGCAAAGTTTCTCCAGTGTCTTTTCCATAATACTATTAGAATAATTTCTACTGCTTTTCTGTCTGATTTTTACCACACCATTTGACTCTATTTGTATAATTTAATCTCTGAGAGATCTCTGCCTGTGATATCCATAACTTTTTGCGTACAAGCAACACCCTCCAGCTGTCTACTGTTGACAGATTTCATCACATATCAGTCATGTTTCACAACACTCCTTTTTCTAAAAAAATATCTAAACTGTCAGTAAAAATATTCAAAGTCCTAAGACTGGTACTTCATCCCAGCACAGCATCTTTCCAATGCAACTTGTCTTCTTCCCTTAAGGCAGTTCCTCACTGCTTTACAGTTTGCTGACTAATCTCCATCTTCTCCAGTTTGCCTTTTAATCACCAAAGTTGTGGCACTGAATCAAATGCTTTGCTGAAGTCCAATAGTTGAGACAGACCATGTTACCTCTGGCTAAAGAGGGACTGAGTTAATCACATCCAAGAAAGGTAATTGCTTTGTTTGGCGTGATGGAGTTTAAAAGACCCATCTTTCATCTTATCCTGTTTCCCAGCTACTCATTACATACAATTTGTAGTTATTCATTCTCTAAATTTGTTCTAAAGCTCTTGATATGCAGTTGGTGGATAATCTGGTGAGGACATGCTCCATACACTTTCTTGTAAATCAGATGCAGGATTTTTGTGTGGCAGATCTAAATAATACGCTATGCCTGCTTGTGCTTTCATCAGCTTTTAACATGGTCTGGTTTTAACTCTTATCAATCAGGTGAGTGCTTGCTCATAAAGGTGTTGGCAGAATCACTGACCTTATTCAGGACTGTCCATACAGGCTTTATGTGTTTTCTTGTATTTTATGCTTTAGTTCTCAGGTTGTGCACTCTGTGAATGCTTTGTGCCTTCAGGCTCTTGGGAGAAAGGGTTGTAAAATTTGTAAAGAGTTGCTTGGCTGACTGTAGAATATAAAAGTGTTTGAAAAGGGAGAGCAAAACAGCCAGGGTAAATGTAGTTTCTCCTTGGAGTCACTCAAGTTTTTTGACAGCTGCAGTGTTGCAGGAGCAACTCAATGTCATGGGAACACGGGAATTTGTTTTCATCAGAGTTGCTTTCCCTGCCAAGCTGGCAGCAGCTATAGATGAAGCCTTAACAGGGAAACACTTTCATACTGCCTGTGCTAGGAGGGGAGTCTTCCAGGAATGACTGACAGAATAGTGACCTTCACCTTCTGATCCTCTTCCACGTTATCACTGCTCTTGTTGTGTTTTGAGGTTTGTTTTTTTTTTATTTTCTGCTTACCAAGATGCTGGATCGAAGTGCACACAGCGATGCCTAACGGATTTGCACATTGTGAGAGCAGAATTCAAAAGGTAAGAAAAACAAATATTGTGTAACGCTCAGTTTCCCAGCTCAACAAAGCTAAAGTTTCCTTCAATCCTCAAGCTCTTTCCTACAACCATCCTAAAGATCATCCCCACAGCCTGCTCTGAGGTATGGGGTATTCTGGAAGAAGTTAGTTTTTAGCTTTGATCCTGAATCAATCCCCCGTCATTTATGGGCCAAACATCTCTACCTGTTAAGTGATCCACTGTGTTTCATCCACCACAGGGAGGGGAGAGAGATTCCTTGAGGTTAAGTGTGTAACTTAACAACCCTAGGGAGACACAGCCCAAGATAAGAGTTAGAGGGGATGCTGATGACCAGCCCAGTGATAGTGTTTGTTTTTGCAAGTGTTGAAGGGTGTGTTCCCCAGACATGTGAAGAAACAGCAAAGAAAATACCTGTTTGCAAGGGTTACAGGGAGGTCAGTGAGATGAGCACTGCAATTATTTGGTAGTGTGGGCCCCCTCAATGTTCTCTCTATACAGTAGGATATAGGCACTAATAAGCTGGAAAAAGCCACGGCCCTGTGGATTTAGAAATACACTGAAACACCCTCTGCTTTTTAAATTCTATTTCAAAATTCTTGCAAAAGACAAATTTCTCTGCCATGGATATTTCTGGGATGGTCAAAGCACAGGAATTCATGTTTTGAAGTGTGCTGTCTACTTGCACTTAAGATATTGCTGTCATATATCTGGTTTAATCCACTTCTCACGCTGCCAGGTACATAAGGCAGATGTCTGTCATCACCAACCAGTTTTGTCCCAGACCAGTCTTCTGAAGATGTTCCAACTGCTGACTTGCCATGTTGCTGCTTTAGTCATTACTGTGTTTCCTCCTGCTCCTCAGGGTCACCGTGTCTTCTTCTCCATGTTGAAACAGGGCTTGTTGAAGGACCTGGTTATCAGGCACTCTCAAAACATGGCCAAGGTCAGTCTGTTTTCTCCACTGTACTGTTTGTACAGCTGTGGGTAATCACGCAGGCTCTGAAATCTCAGCATTCCTTTGGCTCTCTGGCTGCTTTATGATCATTGTCCCCCCCAGGCATCTGCATTGAAAGCACTCAGATTTCTGGGGAATAGACATGTTCTTCCAAGACTTCAACTTGTACAGGTGTATGTGTAATATATATTTAATAAGGGTGGCTCAAAAGGGCTTACAGGGAAGCTTAGCATTGATACTGATGACTTCCATATGGGAAGTATTCTTGTCATGGGAATAAAGAAATTGTTTCACCCATTTTGATATCATATTCTTGGACCAGTGAGTAGAGATATGCATGTCATGTATAGGTATCCTCAAAAGACTCATGCTCCAAGCTTATCCTGTTTTGTTCATTACCCTTACATAGCCTATGGTAAACCTAGAAACCACTAATAGAGGCATTTAAAAGGCATTAGGATTAATGTTTCAGTTATTAAAGTTTTCTAAACAAGTATTGATTCTCTGGGATTTGTTGGAATAGATGGACTTTCCTGGAGGACAGAAAATAAAAACTTCATGCTGACTTTTTAAAGGTGATTTTTTAAACATAAATGCATATAAAACCTTTATTAATTTGCTCTCTGGGGGCTTCACACTGTGACAGAACTATAAAATGTTCAGTCTGTAATGAGTACAGTTTTAATATGATTTCAGTTTTCTAGGTCAGAGCTGATCATACAGCACAGCATTCAGGACGAGCAAGGCTTGAATTCTGGAGACACCTGCTCAAGTAACAGCCTGTGACCAAGTCACAGCATTGGGGTATGGATGGAAGTTTCTGGGAGGAGGTTTTCAGTCCTCAGTGTCCTCAAGGTCATCACCCATAACTCAAAATTACATTATTAGACTACTACCTCTTCTCTAGCTCATTTTGGATGGGCAAAGGTCTGTAACACAAGTATATTCCCTCTGCTCATCTTTAATTCTTTGTTTTGATGCAGCTCTGTGTCTTTGCTTTGATGCAGCTGCGTCAAAACCCTCCCCTGAGACCAAGCATAAAAATTCTGGTTTCTGTGCCTGGACAAACACAGATTTACCTTTCTGCAGAGTATAAGAAAACTCGTGTGCCCCTGTGGCACAGGGGCAGCAGATAAAGCCTATTAGTGTCATGCCTAAACATTGTTCCAGAGCATCTGGGTATAAAAAGGCAGAACTAACTCTGTGTTTGCATTTAAATAACCAGGTGAAACCTGTCAGTACTGGTCACTGTAATCCACTCAAGCAGAAGAAACTTGGATGAAAGCAGCCACTAGGTGTGGGAAGGTAAAAAGCTATGTAGGAAAGTAGATGGAAGACCACTTTGAAGCAAAGGCTTCTTCAATACAAGTCTGTATCTGGCATCCCCCCTTCTTGACCCCTTAGGTTAGCTTAACCAATGCCAGTTCAAAAGGCAAATGGCCATTCTCTGTGACCAAACTGGTCATGTACTGGTGTCCTTTCCCTTCCTCATCAGGTCTGGAAGGTCCCACGCACCAGACAAAATTCTTCTCCCCGCTTCCCTATCAGCCTCAAGGTTCCTGAGCACAGGGCTGACTTCTCCCTTCCTTACCAGCCTTGAGGGTCCCAGGCAGCCAGGTTGTGATGACACCATCACAAGACAGGGAAATGTGGCAGAACACAGAGCACTGTCTACAAAACCAAGGAGTTACGAGAGCAAAGTGGGACTCGGACCACAGCTGTCGCTGGACAGCAAAACCCATGATGTCCCAGTGGTCAGGGATACCTCCACCATCATCTGCTTCCCCCAAGTTTTGAGTGAGTGTTTCGTATTTTTCCACATGCTTTCATTGTATATTATGGTTCTTATGTTGATAATGCAAGCCAAGTATTAAGATGTGACCCATTCTGCAGAGCATCCAGGTGATTAGGAACTGTGAGGCAATCTGTGATACACGTTTTGTGCTAAGCTGCCTAGAAAATTGTGATATGCTGATTCTGATTATAAAAATCCTGTTCTATTCTGGTCACAGAATTGTATGCTATGCCAATCATAAAATTCTGTTTAAAAAAATAAAGCTTTAATTGTAATTACAACTTTGCGTCATCATCATTCCACCCCATGGTGCTGGGTGACAACACACCTTTTGTGTAAAATATTTTCTGGCCCAACTGGGAATAAATCACTTAGAAGAAGCTGCATACAAATACCTGGTGCAGATGTAGCTGTTTTTCCAGCAAGAGAAAAAGATTTATTCAAGTGTAAGTATATCAAATAGCTCGTTCTCCAGTCTAATAAAAAGCAACAGATGGCACTTCAGCTCTGCATTGTGGAAGGGGTCTACTAAGTGGAGTGGCCAACCACAGACCAAACAGAGTCTGATGAAGTCACAGAAGGTCCCTGAGACCAGCACTACTAACAGAGCCTGTGCTCAGGGAGCACTTAATCTCCATTTCCCCCTATAGTTACCATAGACTCTCCACATGCACCAGCTGCTAATATTAGTCTTACAAAAGCCAGAGGGTTTTGCACTGAAGCATGTAGGAGGTGTTTAGTCTGCTTCTTTATCCTGCAGAACAAGGGGAGCTTCTCGTTGGGGTTTGGAGTCTGTCACTGGGAGTGGTTAATGTGAGCTGTGCAGAAAAGCTTATGCAGGGAAGGTTCCCCTAACCTGTCATTTCTTGTGTGGGTGTGTTTTGCCCTGGAGCAACCTTAACTGCTTTTTTAACAGAACTTTTTGGTGGGAATTGTTAGGAAAGCATTTCTCTAACTACCTAAGCCTTGCTGTGTTTTTTTGGCCCTACCTATACCGCAGCATAAAATATTCTGTACATTGGGAATTCTCAAGACTTGATAGTCATCTCAATGGCATCCAATTTAAAGAGAATTATTCCTGATTTACATAGGCATGAATAAGAACTTTCCATTATAATATAATATATTGCCTCTCTCAGATGCAGACACAAAGGCCATTCTCAGATTCCTTCTCATAGAGAGTTAAATGCAGATGAATCAGATTAAGTCCTTTGCTAAGAGCCATTATGTCCAAACTACAGCATTGGAGAGGACCAAGAGGGTGAAGGAGAATATGTATTTGGCACTGCAGGGCAGGGGCACAGGGGGTCCTGAGTGCTGCAGGAACTGAAAAGCCTCTGAGGTTCTTTAAGGTTCACATAGCTCAGATGAGAGACCTAGGCATGCATACAACAAACAAACAAACCAACCCCCAAGCAAATTCTGCTGTTATGTAACTGGATTTACGTTTTCTGATGAGAGCCACACCCTCAGGTTCGCTCACTTTTCTGACTCCCAAAGCTGAAGGAAACATTTTAGGCTTTCTTTTTTTGCAACTCTTACTCCACCAGCATCTTTTCCAAAACTACAACACACTATAACTTTCGCCCATACATTTTCTCTGTCCTGCCTCCGTGCTGTGGCAGGACAGAGCCAGTCTGAAGATGCTAGAAATACAAAGGATCATATAATTTCAGTTAGACTTTGCAAGGGGCTCAGACACAGAGCAGGGCATGGGAGAGATGAAGGAGAAAGGTTAATTTCTGCATTTCACTTCTACTGCATTAAGGGTGTTGGTGTTGATGCAAAATAAAGATATTCTCACCTTGAATTCCTCCAAAGCAATTCTTTTATGTGGTTGCCTCAGTAGAATGAAATCTTTATGAAATAGCCAGCACACCCACCCAGACATAAGCCAGGCACTAAGTGTTCATGTTTAGAAACAAACTTTCCCCATGGGTACATTATTCATAGCCGGTCACTTGCCAGTTTTCCCTTGGAAGATATAAACTAAACATTAGGAATAAAGGCAATGCATAGTTCGGTCTCTTTTTTTCCTTCCAGATGGATGTTGCAGCAAATCTGTGGGTTCTCTCTGTCCTTTTTTCCACACTCATTTACAAGTCAGCTAAATCGATGGTGCATTCCTAAAGTCTTCCTGCTGATGCACTCAAAGGCTGCACCGTGGTGTATCAGCACTTGGAGCCTGCCACTTACAAAGACTGAAATCTCAAATTCTGCCAGCAGAAAAATATTCACAGCTTTCAAACATTATTCCAGGAAATGAAGAAATCATCCTCCTGATCCATCCTGCCACTGCTGTGGGCATCTCTGTTGCCTGAGAAACATAACAGGTTGTTGTTTTAACAACTAGAGACCAGCTGACCTCCCGCTTCCTTTCGTCAACCAGCTGCGAAACTCCTCGCTCATGGAACAGTCTCAAATTGAACATCTGACCCCAGTTTATGCAATTCCCCTGCGACCGTTTCATAAGCTTTTTGTCACTTCACTCCACTCAATTGTTTGTGGAAAGCATTCACAGTTACCCTGGCTAATGGGAGCCTTTCGCTGTGACAGCTCACCCCGTGGCTAAGCCCTCCATCTCCACGGCAACCTCACAACCTTGCTCTAAGAGGACTACGCCATGTCACAAGATAAAATGAAACCCAAAAGGACATGCTGGGCTAATTCCAGCTCTAACTATCCATAGTGCTACTCTGCTTTAGCAGAAACTTTAGCAGGCATTCCCAGGTCGGTTATTTAAACATGAGGGGGCACCACAAAGACAGCATTTGTCTCTAAAACTATACAAGCCATACAGGGGCATGAAGAGCCCATGAGCTCTGCCAGGGATCCCAGGGATCTTAAACAGTTTTCACAGAGCTGCATCGAAATGATTGAGGGCAGAGGTGATTTCATGTGTCTGACAAATCACCTGTGTCCTACCTCTGTGCAGCTCCATTACTTGAAGCTGTAGGTGTTGAAGCAGCTTCCCTAGTGTGGTTCTGGAGCTGGACCCACCACACTCCTCTGTCTGCCCTTCACAGAGTTCAGCTGAGTCAGTGTTAGACTCAGGCTGTCACAGGAAAGGAAGGATTCCTTCCCTGCTCCCTTGAATGCCATCCCAAGGTGGTCTCTGCTGATAGTACTGCAGAGGACCAGAAGCCTCACTGAAGAACACTGTAGGAGTGTAACTGAAGCAGGTCATTGCTCAAAGCAGCAGATTTCAGGGATAAAATGAAGGGAAATGTTCCAAGGCCCTATAGTTTTCAGTTGTTTTCAGTTGGTTTCCCCACTCAGAAAGGCACAGATCCTTCTGTCTATGCACTCATGCACTGTCCTCACAACTTGAGCCTTGAAAAGCATTTTTTTCCCACTTGAAAGCTGAATTACCCACCTTGTCTTAGGATCTGGATCACAGTCCTGTGCAACCCATATGCAACATCTTAGTGTAACCTTAAGCCTCTGAGAAAACCTTGTTGGTTTGTTTTTAGCTTGTTTGGGGGTCTTGCTCTACCCTAAATCCTCACAACTCCTTTCTCCTACCAAGTCCTCCTTCAAAACATTGCTATTCCACATTCACACTTATGGAGGTGCAGGTGCCAACCTCTTCAGGCATAAAGAGCACAAAACTGTAAGGGGAAGGGAACAGATTTAAATACCAGCTAGAAGAAAACGAAAAATGCTGCAACCAACCTGTTACCAAAGTGGTTTAATACTGCTACATTTAAGTGGATTATTTCTGAAGAAAAACCCAGTCCTTTTCACAACAACATCCCACTGATGTCAAACAAGTTGAGTACCTCAGTGCACGTGCAAAATGTCACTAAATCCAGCAGAAATCAGCTGAAGACCTGACCTTCACTCCCTATAATTGGCTGAAAATTCTCCACTGCTGGGAAGCATTCAAATGCAAGCACTCTTTCCACTCTTCTGCAACATCAATATAACCAAAACAACTCTGCTTTTTGTCCAAAGAGCTGCCAAGAACAGGGAAATAGCACAGTTAAAAAAAAAAAAAAAAGGTATGTGTTTCCAAAAGCAGTTTTTGTACATCTTCTAAAACAAAAGGCTGTGCCTGAATGTGTGCAGCGATAACACTGACACAAATCATTTCACGTCCTGATTTTGCCCCACAGAAAGCAGAAATCTCCTGTGCAGCTGGTAGGGCAGCAATCAAGCTGTTGCACAACTCAATATGCAGATCAGGCCTGAGGAAGTTCTGCCGGGATCCTCTTTGTCCTCTGTTTTTCAAGTGTGATTGAAATCTGTTTTCTCAGATTAGGAAATTGGAGAGAGGTTTTATGTTACTGAATTATTTTGAACACTGCATGACAGTCATGTGTTCTCAATATTTGAAAATACCAGGTTTCAGCAACTCCTGCTTGGCTGCCTGGAGACTTTACAGCTCACTGTCCAAGTTTTACTCCTCTGCTATCTGAGTTAGGTGATTTTCTGTCCTCCTGAATCTGTCGATGGATTCACCTGATATTCAGGTTTGTCAAAAGTTGTATTTGTTTATTTGTTAAACTCAAAGAGTTGATGCTGGGCTAGTGCCTCTGCTCTTCCAGAACTCATAAAGGATGGGCTCTGCTAACTTTGGACTCTGAAGCGTTTGCATTTCACAGCTGGGCTTATCTGTTTTCTAGGAAGGTGCAAGTTCCACCCAAAAATTTTTCCCTACTCAGGATGTTTATAATCACTCCTGGAGGCTCTTTCCCTCTGTCAAATCAGATCGACCAGTTGACCAACAGATTAAAAAATTATTAAGGGTGGGGAGGAAGGACAGGCACACACGCACACCCACACACAAAGGCTGCAATCACTGCCTTTGTGCTCATATGAGCTTTGTTTCCTTGGGAATCCAGCTACTAAAACAGGCAACAGCTGTGACAAGCACTGAGATCTAGCAGCAGAGCAGCAGGACTGATGATTTGCAAACCTTTTGGTCTGGGGATTTGGAAGACTCATCCCTATTTTAAACGCGTTGGAGGAATGCATCAGGATGCACGTGTAGGGAAGTATGAATCTAGCGGGGCAAGCAGACCTTTTCTAGCAAGGAGACCTTTTGTAGCTCATCATAATAAGAACTGAAGCATCACCAAGTGCCCTCTGTGCTGGGAAATATTTACAGTGTTCATCCATCTCCTGCGTGCTCAGTCCTGCAGTGTCTCCTGAGAACACTCACAGAGTCCCCTGCAGAGGAAACATGGTTTTTACCAGGACTGAGAAAACACAGGCTACAAATAAGCTGGGTTTGGGAATGTGCGTCCCCTGTAGCAGCAGCTACCTCTGCTGCTCCTCGGATTTCTTTTCCAGCTATCAGATCTTTCGGTGTGCAGCTCGTGTCTCCAGTTCCCAGCCCGTCTCGGGGGCAGTTTCCCTGCTCCGCGGCCTCCTTCCCCTGGCACACCCCGGGGATGCCGCGGTCGGGCTGCCGGGCCGGGGTTCAGCTTGGGCTCGATGACCTCCGAGGTCTCTTCCAACCCACCTGATTCCGCGATCCCGCGAAAGCCAGGGAGGAAAGGGGCAGTAAGGAGACAGACGGGGCTGAGGGGAGGGCGACTCGACAGCCGCCTTGTGCGAGCCTGGGCTGGCGCTGAGGCGTGCCGCTGCGTTCCTGCGGCTGCAAGCCTGGCTTGCCGCGGGCCGTGGCTGCCCGGTGGCGGGACACGCCGCTCGCCCGCGGCAC